>PVJL010007861.1:25861-36386 GCA_004026885.1 Lyroderma lyra | reverse complement strand
TCCGAGCCCGGCGCGCGGAGCGGGCCCCCCCTCCGGGAGGGGGGAGGGGGTCGGGGGAGGGGGCCGGGTGGCGGAGGGGGGGCCGGGAGTGGGGGGAGCGGCTACTCACGAGCCCCGGGCGGGCGGCGGCGGAGCGGGCGGCGGCGGCGGCGGCGGCGGCGGGCGGCGGGCCGGCGGCGCGGGCGTCAGCGTTACGTGGGGCCGGGGGAGATGCGCCGGGCCCCGGCCCCCCCGCCCCCGGCCCGGCCCCCGCCCCCTCCCCGGTCCCCCGCCCCCGGCCCTGGCCCGCATTGTGTGCGGCGGGAGGCGGCCCGGCCATTAGCATGCGGGGGGCGGCGCGGCGGGGCTCGGATCCGCGCGGGAGCGGGAGCAAGGCTTTGGCTCCGGGGACAGGGAGCAGGGGACCCCGGGAGCCGCGAGAGGCGGCCGCCAGGGGCGGGGGTGCGGGTAGTTTGGAGACTGGGGGCGCTATCGGAGGGAGGGAGGGAGGGAGGGAAGGAGGGAGGGGGGTGGGGCGCACAGACGATTCCTACGGGGGACTGGAAGAGATTTTGAAAGGTCATCTCGTCCTTCCCCCAGCCTCCAAGCAGCGCCGCCCCTCCCACCCTAAACCCGGACATACCAGGGAAGGAGTTGGCTCTGCCGCTCTTTCTGCCCCAACATGCACAGACTGGGGAAGTTCTTCCTGGGGTTTTATCTCAAAGCCTCTCCCTTACAATTTCTGTCTCTCTTTTGGGGGAGGAGGAGGGGCGATTATAGAGATAGTTAATGTCTGCCGTATAAGAAACATTATTAAAGTTACTCTTCGGTCCTTTCTGTTCTTGATAAACAATTCCTGCGCCTTCCTCTCGAATTCTATTTTCCATTCCTTAAGTCACTTTAATGGCTCTTCAATACAACAAATATTTGAGTGCTAGCTAAGGACCAGGCACTATGCTCAGCTGGGGGTAGGGGGATGAACAGATGAGGGGATGTCGTACCCTCCCTTAAGGAGATAGTAATCTAGACAGGGGCTACAAATTTGTTAAGTAGGATACTCAGATTTAATATTTAGTGAATGCCTGTTCACATATTTAATAGTATATAATCCTTACACTAACACTCTGAAATATAATTAGTCTGCATTTACAAGTAAAGAAAATGAAGCTAAAGAGTCTTTCCACTGGCCTGCCAGCTCAGAGATCCTCAGTGCAAGCCTAACATCTCACATTCTATCAGGCCACGGTCACCAAATAAAATTAATGCACGTGAGCATGGAGGAGGGAATAGTCACACAATAGTTCAGATCTTTGTAAACGTGATCTCCCCCCCCCCCCCCAAGAAAGAAGAGTGGACACAATACTCCAGTGAATGTTGGACCAGCACTCAGTGGGGCAGAAGTGAATTCCACAAAAGGCCACTTGCCTCCTAGGACCCTGCCTCCTGTTACTAACTCCCAGGGTTCTTTTGGCTCATCTTTCTGTCATCAATAATAATAATGATAATAGCCACTAACATTTATTGAGCACTATGTGCCGGGTGCTGAGCTGCTCTGGTTCATATTCATTTTTTCTTTTAATACTCAAGGCAACTCCATGTGTTATAAGGAAACAGAGGTAAGGAAACAGATTAAGCAATTTACACAAGGTCACCCAGGTAGATCTGGGATTTGAACAAAGGTCTGATTGCCTCCAGATCTCAGGCTCTGCATCAAAATGGGCCTTGTCTATTTTTGATGTCTAGAGTATATATTTGGTCCCAGCAGGTTCTGCTTCTTACTGTAGAAATAAATGTCCCCAGCTTAGCTTCTGAAAAATGTCACCCCCCCCAACTTCCTTTAGTAGACAGGCATCAGGCACAAAAGTATGACCTCATCAGCACGACTAACAGTAACTAAGCACCCACCATGAGTCAACAACCCTTAACAGTCATATTATTAGCCCCATTTGATCACTCAGTTTGAATGAACTCAGGTTCAAATAGGTAGAATAAGGTGTATCCAAGGTCACACAGCTAGGAAAATGACAGAGCTGAGATTTCAGTCCAAGTCAGCCTGGCTGCAAGGCAACTTGTATCTATCAAAAATATTGCATTAATAGCATCCTTCCCAAGAATTATCATTTGGGGATTGTCTTCTATACATGTTTAGCTGCAGGTTATCACTGAGTCCAAAACAATCCCCACTATAAATAGGGTTCCCCATCCACTTAGTCAGTGGCCCATCCAAGGTAAATCTGTCAAGAATGGAGAGAAGAGAAACCATCCAGAAAGAGACAGGAAGCCAGGGGAATTGAACCTTGCCTGGTCTTGGGACAAAGCTGTAAGTGGTAATGACAGGGGACCAATTCAGACAGTAATATGGGACTTCCTGAGGGAACAGCAAATAATTTGAGGAGGAAACTGATAAAGGGGCCCAGGGTGATAGTGTCTGTAGCTGAATGATCAGAAGAGGAACCCAGGATGGGCAGAGATGGGGGAACAGGAAACGGGAACAGAGTGAGGAGGGCTGGGTGTCTTGTCGAGTGAACTGAGGCTGGTGTCTACCAATGGCCACTCCCTGGATCCTTAGGCCCTCAGAGGGACCTTTGCCTCACCACACCCCAGCCCCGATAGCTTGTCACTTCCAGGAGAGGTTTGTTGTCTGCTCTGAGCTACCAGGCCCCACCAGGAGCTCCAGGTCCAGCTGGGTCCCATACCTTTGGAGTAGCTGCTTCAGACTAGGTAGGTGAGAGGCACTGAGTCTTTACTCCCTAGATATTGGAAGTGGGTGGTGGGGCAGCTGAAAAGAGATGTTCCTGCATGTCCTGTCTCATGATAGGTGCCATAATGCATTTTTCCAGGAAAGCAACAAGCTTCAGTGGTCGAGGAAGCCATGGAGGGCAGAGCTGGTCAACGAGAGGAGAGATCCAGCCTTCGTCTAGAAAAGTTACAGCACTGGGCAAGGCACAGACAGAGTGGGCACCTCTTGGTGCTGGCGGTGAGGCCAGGATGTCCCACCACCAGCTTCAGCGTGTTCACTTGTACCCCAATTCAATTCCATCCATGTTTTGTGAGCACCTACTGAGTGCTTGAAACTGCTAGGCTATGCTTGGGAGGAGGGTGGAGGAAGCAGAGCATAAATAAGGCAAGACCCTTAATCTCCAAATAGCTTCCATTATGTGGGGAAAACACATAGGTTAAGTAACTAAACTATGACATGAGGCAGAAAAAATTAAATGATCATCTCCTTTCACTGCCATTGGTTGACTACTTTCCACAACCATATATTCCTGCCAATTGCTCATCTCTGGAAGAAGCAGGGGTTTGGAGGAGGGAAAGGAATCCCTGACAGTTCCCCTTTAACTTTCCTGCCTCTGGCCTCCAGGTGAGCCAGCTATGGTTGGCAGTGGCTGTGGCGCCTCTTGCTGTCTCAGTTGCCTGCCTGAACTCTGCCTGTCACATGGCCACAGCACTGCCACTTGGGCCTGGAGCATTGGTGAGACCCCACCACAAAGGAGGGTAAAAGGAAGGTCCTAAGGGCTCTTCACTAATGAGGCCAGAGTTCAACACTTGCCTTTCTCACCATTCAGGGTCTCCTCACTGGGATTGTTACCCTTGAGCTGCGCAGAGCACCCCGCCTCTGGAAGGTGAAAGGAGAAGAGAATGCAATACTATTCTCCCACCCCCAAACACACACACACACACACACACACACACACACACACCTACCTCAGCCCAGAAAGTGGCTCTCCCAGTGCTAACTAACGCTGTCAGCTCTCTGCCCCTGACTGGCCTAAGAAACTAAGGAGGGAAAGCAAAAAAATTAGAAGGCTGATGGCCCTGTTGGGAGGTGGAGGAATAAGAGCTGAGTTTTATTTTCAGCTAGGCACAGGTGGGGCTTGGGGTTGCAATGAATCCCCTAGGTTGGGCAGGGCTGAGCTGGCTCACTGGCAGGTACGGGCCATGATGATATTCAACACCTTCAGTCTGATCTTTGGCTTCATTGTGGTGGTGATCGAGGTGATGAAGACTATCTTGGGGCCTGCCCTAACTGCCCCCTCCCAGGTATGGGTGAATAAAGGCAAGGGTGGGAGGATGAGGATGCAAAAGGAGATGGAGAGGGATAAGGGCAGGGGCAAACAGGTGCTGGGTCCCCTGCAGCACCCTCAGCCCTGTCTACCTGCAGTTGGACAGCTTGCTGGTGCTGGAGGTGAGCACTGAGGCCTTCACCCTAGGGGGAGTGTTGGTCTCAGCATACTCCCTATTCCTGCTGAGCCAAAGGAAGCCAGGATGCTGCAGGAGCCAGAGTTTGCACTACCAGGAGCTGCAGGAGGTATTGAAAGGGGGGGGGGGGGAGAACTGCTCATTTGGAGTAGACAGGAAAAGAAAGGATCCTAGACTGAAAATGATTAATTTTATGGCTTTAGACAATTCTCCCCTAATGGTGGGCAAAAGGGAATTGGGTATCTAAAGGGTTGGGACTAGAAATGTGGGGAAACATTAGGAAGTTGCCTAAATACTGGAAGGGCTATAAGAACAGGACAAAAAATAAGAGAGGAGGAGGAGGAAGTTGCTTTGGTCTGAGATTCCTCCTTTCTTACGCTACAGTTTACTCTCTTCACACCTGTCTGGTTTTCAGGGTCTCTCTGAGTTGGAGGAAGTTCCTGATTTGGAGAACCGTCCCACAGTGGCTAGCACAGCAAACGGAACAAATGAGTGAGCTGGCAAGGGAAGAAGGCAAGTGCTGTTCTCCTACCCTGTGGGGGCTTTCATCAGATCTTTCTGCACCCCACCCCTCCGAATTCAGAAGCTAGCTGGAGTCACTTGAGACCTACGTGAAGTCCGGTGAAATGCCTTCAGTTTTCACTCCAACTTCGCCCTTTTCTCTTCTAGGGGAAGCTATGCGTAGACCAGAGTCTTCTGTCACTTCACCGCCCTGAAAAGCTGCCCACCTGCAGGACATCCTTAAGCCAACTTTCTTCTATACCCACTTCCTCCCTTCCATTCTTCCCCTCCTTCCCCACGGCCTCCCCATATAGCTTAACATCGGCTTCATCTCACTACTTCTCTTTTTTCCACCTTTCACAATCCCATCCACTCCAAGGAAGGGTTTCCGTGCCTGCTCACTCTCTGAAATCAATTCATGGGTGCTTTAGTTCTTTTAGCTTGGATCCGGTTTCTTTCCATTTTAGCGGAGACTACAAGTCCCAGAGTGCCCCGCTACCCCATGACCTGCTGGGAAATAAAGAACCTTGTCTCCGCGGTGGGGGCGCTGTGCATCTGCTGAGTGACGCGAGGCGCTAAAGTCCGGGCCTAGCCGAGTTTCCTCGGACGCGACCACTGGCTCCGAGTTCAGGGAGGATCCGGGAGGGTTATTCTGCGCGGGGGCGCCGCCACCCCAACCACAGCACCTTGAGAGCTGAATGTGGTTCCACATCCCTCTCTGTGCCAAATTCCGAAATGGGCAGGGGCTGAGGGCTGACCCTGAGTAGAGTTGGGATTCCACAGATGCTGTCGCCGCGCCCCCTCCCACAGTGCCCAGGTCCAAAGTCCTGAGACTTGGAGCGCGCGCGAGAAAGGGGTTGGAGATGATGAGTCAGAAGCCTAGGGCTCCTCTCGTACCCCTCCCCCGGGGCCTGGGCGCCAGAGGAGGACCAGCTCGCTGGGCAGACGGGTGGACGCGGCAGGAAGAGGGAGGGACGCGGCGACCCAACCTAAGATTTTCCCGCCTCTTGCGAGCACGCGGGTGGAACGAGCCCGCGTGGCCGCCACTCCTCTCCAAAATGGGAACGGGACTGCGCAGGCTCAGCCTTTCGGTAGCCCCGCCGACCTTTGATCCCGGCTGCGATCCGGTGTTTGAAGCTCTGGTTGCGCTCAACCCCCACCGTTTATGACCTTTGCAAGTGTGCAAAGATGACAAGCTCAGGTGGGCTTGAGAAAAGCCCAGGAAAACTGAGAGGCCCAGTGGTACTAACCGTGCAGCCTACTAGCCGCTAGAGAAACTAGAAATTGACCACAGCTGGAGTACTAAAAAAACTCACCCCAAATTCACATAGAGCCCAGGATGGGTGTGCGCCTCACACTCATTTTTGTTCCCACTTGAGAAGGCTTCTTTCCCTTAGAGAATGCTGCTTCTCCTGGCTTAACCAAGCCCAGACACCAGTGAGGAAAGAGCGCAGCCTGGCTGCCTTGCCCTAACATTGCAGTGGTGCCAGCGGCAACTCCTTTCTGTTTGTGACACCTTGGGAGTGGTAATAGCCGCCCTATGACAAGGTTGTGTGAGTTACTAGTGGGTGGGGACAGTTCAGGGATTAGGCTGTGGAATGGAGAAAACAAGATGTGAGCCTCCCCCTTCTCCTCCCAATCTAACTGCCAGAATTAATGGGAGAGCTCTTGTGAAGTACTCAGAAAATAATTTCCATGTACAGAGGGGTTGGTAGAAGAGGAAGCCGGGGCTAAAAAATCAACGATTCACTCTTGCCGTCTTCCAGAGAGAAGCAACAGCTTTTAGTGATAAGATCAGAAATCTAGGAATTGCATTCTAGTTCTTGGAGATCGATGACCATGCAAATGAACCTTGTATCAATCAGGTTAGGCTAGGTTATGCTGTGGTAACAATGCCAAACTCTCAATGGCTGAAAACCACAAAAATTTTCCCTCTCACACTACATGTGTAGAGCATTCTGGCAGGGGGCTCTGCTCATTATAATCCATTCAGGTACCCAAGGGAATAGAGCGCCACCATTTTTATTTTATTGTATTTATTTATTTATTTGGTAGTTCTCTGGCTGGAAATCAAACCCAGGCCGCAGCGTTGAGAGCGCCAAAGCCTAGCCACTACGCCACCAGGGAACTCCGCTCCACCATTTTTAGATCCTACCAGGTCACCACGAGGCTGAGTCATCCCTCCCCCAACCGCCCCCCAAACCAAGAAAAGCAGTAAGAGTTGTTCATGGGCTCTTAAATGCTCCTGCGTTAAAGGGACACATACCACTTCCACTCACACACTTCATTGGCCAAAGCAAGTCATATAGCCACACTCAAGACAGCTACGCTAGAAGGGCAGTCTTTTCTTATGCCTGGAAGGATAAGGGAAGCAGTAATACTCATTAAAAGAAGAGTTAATCATTTGAAGTGATTCTTGAACAGCTTAGCAGTTGGAACTCATCCATTTTAACGGTTGTGCCCATATCTACTTCTTTGGTTTTGTTCCATAAGCCACTAAATGAAGTTCTTAATAGAAACTCCCCCCCCAAAAAAAAAATAATGGAACTGAGAGTCAGGAAATCTAGATTCTGGTTTTGTTATGTAAGTTTAGACAAGTCAAACCTCTCTGAATTACATTTTGCTTACATGGAGATAATAATTATAATATTATCTATCTTACTGGAGTATCAAGGCTAAAATAAAATCATACATGAAAAAAATACTTAAAACTACGAAGCAATTCAGAGGTTGAAAATAAATTGCCCTCTGGATGAGTAGTAGTAAATGAGTGAAGCAGACAGGGTATGCGGTAATAGGGAGTGGCGAAGACTGTGGCAAACTAGAGAGCACACAGTTTATTTAATGACTTTACCCCTCCACCTTCAACTCCATCCAGTTATTGCCCTGTGGGACTGTAGGCCTGGTATTGTCATAGTTCTAATTTTTCTGTAAAAGTCAGAAGTATCTGACTTTATTTGTTAAATTTACTGGGGGTAACATTGATTAGTAAAAAACACATAGGTTCCAGGTGCACAATTCTATTAATACATCGTCTATGAGTTGTGTTACATGTTCATCACCGGTGTCAGTTCTCTTTCCATCACCATATTTTTTAAGAAATTCTGACTTTTAAATGTGAAATCTTCTGATTTTAAAATGTCAGTAACTAATTTTTTAACATTGAGGATCAGATTCAGCCTATAGTTCTCCAGTTATAGACTCTGTTAAACAAACGTGGTAGGAATGCGGGTTTTAGATGTGCAATAACAGTTTTTGCAGGCCTTCAAGGCCTCTTCTTAAATTGAAGTCTTGGAGAGGTTTAACGTTACGTTCTTAAAACTTTTTAAATCAGGTCCCTTTATGGCATTGGTTATCAAGGAGGGGTATTTTGCCTCTAGAGTTTATTTGGCAACGTCTAGGGACATTTTTGGTAGTAACAACTGTGGGGGTGTGGGGGGGGCAAGTATGTAAAGAAAGGAGCATTAAGTCAGAAGGTCTCGGATTAATCCCAGTGCTACTAATGCCCCTTTCCTGTGCATTAGCCTCTGCCAGATGCAAGTGAAGACTGTCTAAGGCTTGTCCTGTGACCCCATCCACACTGCCTGGTGCTGGAGTCCCTGGCTGCTCTGCTTTGCAGCAGTGCTTCCCAGCAACCACTGTATCTGCCCCTGCATCAGTTTGGCAGCCTCTGTGGAAGTCACTCATATTTTACTTAAATTGCAGCCCATTGAAACTTCACAGAAAGAAGTGACTGTGACAAGTTTCCTGCTGACGTCAGTTTTTAAAGACCTTGACCCCTATCCCTTGCTTTAAGCATTGGAAAAATATCTGATTCATATGTGGCTTTGTATGCAGGCCAAATTCTGTGGTGGTTGGGAAATTCTCCATGTTGAATTTTACCCTCATTTCTTTGATAGTCATTTATTCTGGCCTTGAATTCATGATTATAGATAACTGATTATATTTCTCAAATAAAATGCGTATCTGCTTTTGCAGACTGTTCAGGGCTGTGTTCTGGGCTGTGTCCTCTGCTGCCATCTCGTGGCCTCTTGGCTGCTCAGGTCGAGCTCTCACAAAGAGCCTTCAGCAAGGTAATGGCGCATGGCGTGGCTTAGTTATAGAAAGAATCTCTGCGTGCTGTGAGGCGCTCCCCAAATCCCTCCCCTGCAATGAGTCTACCAGGGCAGCAGCACACGTGGCCAGGACCAAAATCTGTAGGTTGCAAGCAGGCAGGAGGCTCAGGGCCCCTCCAGGTCATCCTCACCTCCTTGGGCCTCTGTTACGCAATCCTGGACAGGAGCCACCGAAATCAGTAAACCCATCTACCCAGGAGTAATCAGAGCTGACCTTGCCTGCTTGGCCTAACGAATGCTTCGTAGCCTTTCTCCACTCGCCACCTGGGGTTGGGATGTTCTTAATTTCAGTGAGATGGGAATATTACCCTGCTGGGTTTCTGGATTTCGTTTCCTTGTCTAGGCTCATTTTGTATCGCTGTGTTCATAACCTTCATTTTGGCTTGCTCAGCTGGTGTTGCCTCAAGTTCAATATTTGATTGATGGGTTGAACTGAACAGCAGCAGTGTGGTCACTGTGAGACAGTGTTTCCTGTGAATATGACAGGTTCTGTGCACTGAAGTTATCAGCGGTCCCTGTCCAAGGCACAGGGAATCTGGGAGACTGCCCTGAGCTGACTGGCAACTGACTAAACAGTGACTCAGCAAAGGAGAGAAGCAGGAATACATTTTTATTTGGTGCCAATTTTTTATTTCGCTATAATACAATAATGCGTTTAAAACTTTCCAATTGCTAAAGCAAATTTGTAGAACTCTCCCTCTTGTTTGCCCCTCCTGTACACTTTCCATTTGTTCGATTTTTTTTTTTTTTTTTTTTTTATGGAGAGCCCTGACTCTACCATTACCCTTAACCCCAAAAGAGGAGGAAGGAGAAGAAGGAGGAGGGGGTGTTTTTAACCTGCTTTTCCCTGTGTAAAAATTCAGGGGGAAGGGCCTCCTGGTACAATTTCCTAGAGCCTCAGGCCAAGGATAGCGTACTGTGAAACTGCTGTGGGAGTTGTCTTATGTTTCTTTTGCCTACTTTTTTTTTTTTTTTTTTTTTTTTTTTTTTTTTTTTTTTTTTTTTTTTTTTTTTTTTTTTTTTTTTTTTTTTTTTTTTTTTTTTTTTTTTTTTTTGCTTTTTGGTATGTGCAGCGCTGACAGCACCAGCACCAAAGCCCTAAGCTACTACACCATCAGGGAACTCCTTTACCTTGCTTTTGTAAAATTTTCTTGTTTAAAATGTTTTTCAGGAGTTCCCTGGTGGTGTAGTGGCTAGGCTTCGGTGCTCTCAATGCCGCGGCCTGGGTTCGATTCTCAACCAGAGAACTACCCAAAAAAATAAAATAAAATAAAATGTTTTTCCCCAAGTCCCAGATCCCAAGATATGATTTAATTTGTTTTGTGTCTTACTTTTTTTTTTTTTTTTTTTTTTGCTTTTTGGTATGTGGGTAGCTCCCTGGCTGGGAATCGAACCCGGGCCGCAGCACTGACAGCGCCAGCGCTGAAGCCTTAAGCCACTACCCCACCAGGGAACTCCCTGTTTTGCTTCTTTATAATTATGTGTTCCCTTTATGTATAAAGAAAATGCTGCCGTGATACATATACAAAATGGAATATTACTCAGCTGTAAGAAAAGATGAAATATTGCCATTTGCGACAAAATGGATGGACCTGGAGATCATCATGCTAAGTGAAATAAGCCAGACAGAAAAAACAAAGAACTGCATGATTTCACTCATATGCGGAATATAAAACTGAAAGCAAAGAAAAAAAGAAATGAACAAACAAATAACCTATGGACACAAT
>PVJL010007861.1:0-25761 GCA_004026885.1 Lyroderma lyra | reverse complement strand
AGGTTAGGGAGGGGAGAAAGGGGAGGGGGTGGGAGAGGAGCGGGGGAAGCTAAATATAAGGTGATGGAAAGAGAAGTCACATTAGGTGGTGACCTTATTATACATCAAGTTGACAATGCACTGTAGAATTGTATGCCTGAAACCTATGTAATCCTTGCTAACACATGTCACCCCAATAAGTCTAACAATAAAAATGAATTAAAAAAGAAAAAGAAAAAAGAAAATGCTATGCACCCACTCATATGCTTTAGGTAAAGTAAGAGGATTCAAATCATGGAATAGAAGAAACAACTCACGTCTTTATAAATCTCTAATAATTATGATGAAGAGAGACTAGTAAGTGAAGCTGGGTTACTTGTCGTAGAGAGGCCGATTTTAGACCAAAAAGAGAAGAAACTGAACACCTTTTCAAAGATGAACTGCTTTGAAGTTGGGCTCTGAACCTCTAGATATGTTTGATGTGTTTTGTGCAATGTATTTCTGCACTGATTATTAAAGCAAGTACTCAAATATTAGCTAATGGTTGGAATAGATAACCTTTAATTTCTATTCTTCTAGTCCCTAGAATAGAATTTATCAACTGTAGCACTACTGACATTTGGGCCAGATAGTTCTTTGTTGTGGTAGGCTGTCCCATGCATTATAGAATGTTTAGCAGCATCCCTGGCCTTGAACCACTAGATACCAGCAGAACAACCTCTCCCCATTTGTGACAACCAAAAATCTCTAGACATTGCTGTGGTGCTAGATAGCCTCTCTCCTGGAGAACCAATGCCTTTGAGAGATATGATAAGAAAGATTTCAAGAAGTTACTATCTAACTTCTCCTATTTAAAAGGAGATCTACAAAGGCCATAAGAACCGTATTACACATCCCAAACCTGAAATCGCCCCCTCCTGTCCGGCCCCTACTCACCTTCTGAATTTTCAGTCTTATATCATTTGATCTCACAAGCTGAATGCTAAACCCCTCTCCCTCGTTTCTTATAACCCAATACTCACCACATTCTATAGATCTTTCTGCTGCTCTTGAATCAGTCCTCTTCTCCTTATCACCACCACCTCTCACAGACCACAGAAAAGAATCCTAAATGGTTTCTGTGCCTCCAGGTTTGTCTTCCTCAGATATATCTTCCACATCAGCCACATACACGTGACCACTAGCTTCCCTGCTTTAAAGCCCTTCTGTCATCCCCATCACCTATAAGATCAAATTCACGTTTTTGAAAATGGTGTAATGAATGGCCCCTGTGATCTGGCCCCTGCCTGTTTTTCCATGTCATCTCCCATATCCCCTCCTGTGCACTTCACTCTTCAGTGACAGCAACCTGAGGAAGGTTGCAGCCTTAAAATTTTAAAAACGTCATTAATAGGTATGATAAACACTTCCACCCTATCTTTGAGTTTCGCCCTCTCCCTTTTTTTTTCTTTTTGATTGGCCCAAGGATGATGATGACACTATTGACTCAGCGAGGGGCTGGATGGGGCTCAGGGCTGTTAGGTGAACACAATTATGAGAAGTCAAAACAATTAAAACACTAGTGGGAAGTCAAAGCCATATCATGTCAAAATAGCTAAGTCAACCCATCTCAATTTGACACATAGATTTCTTTTTTTTTCTTTTTATTGTGAGGTTTATTGAGCACATATATTTCTTACTTACATGCTTAATTTGATATGGTATTGAGTGCTAGCCCCAAACCAGCCCTCCCATTGCTATCCGCGACTCCTCCATCAGACCCAGCTCAGTCCTCACCCACTTAGCAAAGCTTCCCCAAGGTCTTGCCCCACTCTTCACCCATAGCAGGAGGAAGAAAAACGGTGATTATCACGGCAGACAGGTCAGCACTGTGACAAGCACGAACATACCTCACTAAAATGACCCTTATCTTCCATCAATTTCCCTCCATATATTTACTTTCCCACAATTTACCACCCCTAGAAACCCAAAATCCCTTTTCTTCTGTCCTGTGAAATTTCTTCACAATTTCTCACCCTTTATTAAAATGGTATCTAATCTCCTGAGTCTAACCACCTCTTTGGGTCTTCATTGAATGAAGGCCCTTTGCACACATAAAAATTAAAATATTATAAGAAATTAATTTAAAAGAAAAAAATTAAAATATTAGCATCAAATAAAGTTTGTATGCCTTTTCTCCTGTTAATTTGGCTCTTGTCAATTTGCAAGTTCTAGCTACTAAACCTAAGAAGATAGAAAAAAACTTTTTTCCTCTCTTCCAATTGAAATGATCATTAATGTGTCCACCTTTGAAGCAAGGGTCTTAGACATCTTTATAACCCCAGAACTTAGCCAAGTGAATAACATATAAGAGACATTTAGTAAACATTTACTGAATGAATAAACAGCTAAGTCAGAAGGAGCCTTAGAAGGCATTCTACTCAACACAGAAACTCCTGTGCAGCATTCTAACAGTCACTCGGCCTCTGCTAAAACATTAACAATAACGGAGCCACTGGAGGAAAATCACTCAGACATGGCAGCTGGTGCCACAGAAAATTCATGAACTCAAAAGTACAACTAGATCCCAAAGGCTACACCATAATACTGCTATTGGCAGCTCTCAATTTCCACAGCTATTTCGAGTTTTTTACCTTGTTCTCAATAGTTATTCTAAAGTGTACCTGGAAGAATAGACAAATGATGAAAGAAAGAAAGAGAAGGAGGGAGGGAGGGAGGGAGTGAGGAAGGAAGGGAGAGAGGGAGAGAGGAGTGAGGAAGGGAGGGAGGGAGGAAGGGAGGGAGGGAGGGAGGGAGGGAGGGAGGAAGGGAGGGAGAGTGGGACGGAGGAAAGGAGGGAAAGAGGGAGGGAGGGAGGAAGGGAAGAAGGAAGGAGCCTTTAACACAAGTGTGTCCAACCTGTGGTCCAGAACAGCTTTGAATGTGGCCCAACACAAATTTTTAAAACATTATGAGGAGTTCCCTGGTGGTGTAGTGGCTTAAGGTTTCGTCACTGGCGCTGTCAGCGCTGCGGCCTGGGTTCGATTCCCAGCCGGGGAACTACCCACATACAAAAAAAAAAAAAAAAAAGAGAGATTTTTTTCGAGACTTTTTTTTTTTTTTGGAGCTCATCAGCTGTCGTTAGTGGCAATGTATGTTATGTGTGGCCCAAGACAATTCTTCCAGTGTGGCCCGGGGAAGCCAAAGGTTGGACACTGCTGCTCTAACAAGAAGAGTAATAAGGTAAGATTTGGTCTATCAGTTATTAATATTATAAAGATAAAAAATTTTAAAAGTGTGGTATTGGCACCAGAATAGACAGATAGATGAATGGAACAGAACAGAGAATCAAAAAAGGAGCTCAAGTATATACAAGGATTTTATATTTTTTTTTTGGGGGGGGGTGTTCCCTGGCTGGGAATCGAACCCAGGCTGTGACATTGAGAGCGCTGAAGCCTAGCCACTACACCACCAGGGAACCCCCCTTACTATATTTTAATGGAACTATTTCTTACCACTAGTGAATTATAAACTGATTTTTTTCTTTCTTTCTTTCTTTTTTTTTTTTTTTGTATGTGGGTAGTTCCCTGGCTGGAAATCGAACCCAGGCCACAGCGTTGACAGTGCCAGCGCCGAAGCCTTAAGCCACTACACCACCAGGGAACGCCCTGATTTCTTTTCTTTTTTTTTTTTAATTTTATTTTTAATTACAGTTGACATACAATAGTATATTAGTTTTCAGGTGTATAACATAGTGATTAGACATTTCTATAACTTACAAAGTGATTCCCCCAATAAGTCTAGTACCCATCTGACACCCTATATAGTTATTACAGTATATTGACTATATCCCCTGTCCTGTACTTTACATCCCCATGACTGCCAATTTGTATTTCTCAATCCCTTTCACCTTTTTCACCCATCCCTCAACACCTCTCTCAGCAGGTGACTATCAATGCATCTATGAGCTTGTTTCTATTTTGTTTATTTTGCTTTTTTAGATTCTACATATAAGTGAAATCATATAGTATTTGTCTTTCTCTGGCCAACTTATTTCACTTAGCTTAATGCCCACTAGGTTCATCTATGTTGTCACAATGGCAAAATTTAATCCTTTTTTATGGCTAAGTAATATTGCATTGTATACACTGAAATTTTTTTCAATAAATGATGTTGGAACAACTGCATAACTATTTGCAAATAAATTAAGTTACACTTCTAACATATATCAAACACCAAAATAAATTCTAAATAATTAAAGACAATGGAAAAAATCAAACCCATAAAATTATGAGAAAAAAATGCAGGTAAATATTTATAAAATCTGGGGCAGATAAGATCTTTCTAAGTATAACACTAAGGGCAGAGACTAAAAAGAAAAAGATTAATTTTACGTTAATCTTTCTATCCCCCCAAAATCACAATAAATAAAGGTAAAGTTCAAATGAAAAAGTTTAAGGATGATGAGAGTAACTATTATCAATATTGAAAAGAATAGAAAAATTTTATCAGACAAAACAACCAATTTACCGAAAAGAAATAAATTTAAATGGCTAATAAATCTATGATAGGTGATTTATATTTATAGTTAAATAAATACAACTTAAAACAATAAAATATCTTTTTGTGCCAATCACATCATTAACATTTTTACATGCATAAAACACATTATTGATGAATATGCAAAGAAATAGTCACTTTCTTATACCTCTGATAGGACTGTAAATTGGTACAACCACTATGGAAAGCAATTTAGCATTTGTACCTACAGGTTAAAAATTGCTCACTCTTAGCTCAGCAATTCTGCTCCCAGGAATTTTTCTCAGAAATACTCTTGGATATGTGCAAAAAGTTACCTATTAATATGTTTATTACAGCATTCATTTAAAAAGTTTAAAAGTGGAAACAGTCTAAATAACAGTAAGGTAATTGATTTTGAAAGTATAATAAACCTAGAGAATGAAATGTTATATTACACTTGCTAGCATTAAAATAATGATAAAGAGTAAAAGATGTCCATGGTACGTTTCTAGTAAAAAAAAAAAAAAAGCACATTTGCATCCAATTAAAAAATAGGCAAAACACTTGAGTAGACATTTCTCCAAAGATTTAGAAATGACCAATAAGCATATGAAAGTAATGTTAAGCATCATTAACCATTAAGGAAATGCAATTCAAAACCACAATGAGGGGATTCCCTGGTGGTGTAGTGGCTAGGCTCTCAACGCTGCGGCCTGGGTTCAATTCCCAGCCAGGGAACCACCAACTAGGACAGCTATAAAAACAACAACAAAAGAAAATAACAAGTGTTTGCAAGGATGTGGAGAAAATGGAACTCTCGTGTCTGCTGGAAGAAATGTGAAGTGCTGCTATGAAAAACAGTTCGGCAGTTCCTCAATAGGTTAAACATAGAATGAATTACCATATGATCCAGCAATCCCACTCATACCAAACAGGTGTTTAGACAACAAATTGCACGTAAATGTGCATAGCAGCACTATTCACAGTTACCAAAAGGTGGAAACAATTCAAAAGTCCATCAACTGATGAATGGATAAACAAAATGTGGTATATATCCATATAATGGAATATTTCTTACCCCACTGTGCTACAACACGGATGAACCCAGAAAAATATGCAAAGTGAAAGAAGCCAGACACAGAAGGCCACATATTGTATGATTTCATTTATCTGAAATATTCAGAAAGGGCAAATCCAGAGAAACAGAAAGCATATTAGTGGTTTCCAGGGGCTGGAGTAAGGAGAGAATGGAGAGTGACTGCTTAAAGGCTATGGGGTTTCCCTTTGCAATGCTGAAAATGTTCTAGAACTAGATAGTGGTAATGGTTGCACAACATTATGAATTGTACAGGTAAGTACTAAATGCCACTGAATTGTTTAATTTAAAATAGTCAAAATGGTAAATTTTATGTTATGTGAATTTTACCATAATTTTTAGAAGCACATTACAAAACAGTAGGTATAGTTTGTTTTGCTTTTCTAGAAGTATGTGCATGGAAAAAAGGATAGAAAGATAAATATAAAATTACTTGGGTTATTTAGGACTAATGTTCTAATTATTCTGCAGTAATTCTGGATTACTTGAGTCCTTTTAAGAACATGCTATAGAATAATATTTAATGAAATGAAAGTGTTTATCATATATTCATATACTATCAAACCAAAGCAGTATATTTGAATAATTCTAATTTCATTGTAAAAATGCACCTATTGCCAAAATAAATAAATAAACCCTATGGGAAGTATACATGCCAACAGACTAATGGTTATATTTCAACATTTCAATTACTCCAGTAACTATATATAGCTTTATAATCTGGGTTTTAAATATGTTTTTTAATGTTTTCCTTATAATGAGCCATAAAACCCTTCACACTTGTTAAATAAAACCTTTAGTTGGGGAAAAATCGAAAGACAAAGTTTTAAAGGTAAATAACACTGAAGAATCTGGAAACTATTAAAACAAAAGAGAAAGAATTTTCTGAGAGACAAGTTAGCGTGTGCTTAGAAAGAAAAGAAAATACTCTTGCATAGCTAACTAACTGAGTCAAAGATATATTGTACGGGAGAAGTACCTTTCAAAAAGGGAAAAGCAAGCAAAGAAAAGAGAATGAGGGGGCAACAAAACCACATAAAGAGGTAATAGATTGTAACAAATAGTGCCAGGAGATTTAAGAATTCAGGGAAGGAATTGGAAAACTGTTGTCCAAACCTGTGATCTCTGACTGCAACTGGTCACTGGGTTGCAGGATAGCTGGGCTGCAGATGTAATTTGTGTTCATAAAAAGGGACCTGACTGACAGATATATAATATATAGTTATAAGGGAAATACAGATATAGTTACAAGGGAAATGCAAATCAAAACCACAATGAGATACCACCTCACACCTGCTGGGATGGCTATTATCAACAAGACAAGGAATAATAAATGCTGGAGAGGATGTGGAGAAAAAGGAACCCTCATACACTGCTAGTGGGAATGTAAGTCAGTGCAATCACTATAGAAAACAATATGACGATTCCTCAAAAAAATCATAGAGCTACCATATGATCCAACAATTCCTCTTTGGGAATCTACCCAAAAAATTTGAAATCACTTACTCGTAATGATATGTTTACCCTTATGTTCACTGCAGCATTATTCATAATAAACAAGATATGGAAAAAACCTAAGTGTCCTTCAACAGAGGATTGGATAAAGAAGATGTGGTATATACATACAATGGCATACTACTCAGCCATAAAAAATAAAATACTACCGGATGACTCTTTTGAGCATTATGCTAAGAAAAATGTCAGGCAGAAAAGAGTCATATGATTTCACTCATATGTGGGTTATAAAACAAAAAGCAACAAATGAACAAACAAACAAACAAAGCAAACAAACAAAATCATAAGTACAGACAACAGAACCGTGGTTACCAGAGGGTAAGAGGGGTAGAGGGAGGACAAGGAGTGTAAATGGAGTTAAATATATATTGTGACAGGAGACTAGACTTATGATTGTGAGCACACAATGGTGTATACAGATGTCATATTAAAAAGTTGTACTCCTGAAATTTATAATAATGTTATTACCCAATGTTACCCAATAAATTTAATTTAAAATGGGGGCCTGGGAAAATAGCAGTTATGAGTAATCTTGTAGCATTTATAATAATAATAATAATACCTTTGTTTCTGATAATAATATTTACATGTATCTTATATTTACATGCCATGCTTACTGTGTCTTAAGCACTTAAAAGTGTTTTAACTCACTTAATCCTCACAATACTCCCAAGAAGTAGCATTATTATCCTTGTTCTACAAATAAGGAAAATGAAGCACAGGAAGGTTAAGTAATGCTGAACATTAATGTCACACAGCCAGTGAATGAAAGAGCCAATTTGTATCCAGGAGCCCTTACTCTAAAGGTCATGCACTTAACCACTACGTCATAACGCCTCCATGGCCAAAACAGCCCCTCCAGCAGTGGTTCACAAAGTGGTTCAGAAAGTTCAGAAGGTCAAAACTATTTTCATAATACTATTAAGACCTTTTCCTTCTTTTTCATTCTCATTCTCTTATGAGTATACAAAGGAGTTTTCCAGAAGCTGCAGGAAGTATGACGACATCATCACTTCAATGGCTATAGAAAACGTGTTTGTATAGTCTTGTGTTTTCTAGAATTTTCTAAGGTAAGCTCTTTGGGGTCCTGAAACCAAAAAGTTTGAGCACCATTGCCCTACGGTAAAGGGGACATGATTTCTGAAGAAATAATCAACTCAAGACTGATCGCCAGAGTTCATTCATTCATTCATTCATTCATTCATTATTGAGTACTACATTCTAGGTATTGTTCCAGGTATGGGGATTATAGTAATGGACAAGAGTGGTCCTCTGACTCTTCAAGTTTAGTACAATGGTCCTAAAACATTAGTGTGCAGGGAAATCCCCTGATAAACTAATTAAAAGTGCCTGGGGCTCCACTCTGAAAGATACAGCTTTATTTTTTAGGAGATGAGGCTCGTGAATCTTCTCCTCCTCTTCCTTCTCCTCCTCCCCCTCCCCTCCCCGCTTCCCCTCCCTCTATCCCTCCTCCTCTTTTTTTTAAAGCTGTTGAGTTGATTCTGAAAGCAAAAGATCCAACAATCATACATTGAAAAGCACTGTCGAATGGTTGTTCAGCCTGAAGAGAAAACTTGGGGAAATGAAAGTGATCACCATCTACAAAGACCTGTGTGACTCCAGAGAGCAGAACAGATACCAGGCCAAAGCTAACCTGGAGGAAGGTTTCCATCTAATATTAAGTAGGAATGGTCATTCAGGTGAGGCACAGCATTCCAAATCAACTACAACTTTTGAGTCTGATAGAGAGCCATACCCAGACATTGTCATTAGGATTTTCACGTTGGGTATGACCTTTTCTACATGGCCTCTAAGCACGGGGAAATTTTATCAGAATCAAAAGGGGCGGGGGGGGTTGATAAAAGTCATAACTGATTTAGGGCACTATTTTAAGCTCTTATTTTCGTCAATAAACTACGTAAACTCAGCTGATGATACAAATTCCAAAGTGACCACTGAGGCTATAGGACAGGAAAAAAAGAGCTGGCCAAAGTTCAAGGACTTTAAGGATGTGAGGAGGACTTTGAGAATGAGGACAAAGTGGAAGCAGCTTCCCAGGCATATTATAAGAATTCTCCCAAACTGATCTATGCATTCAGTATAATTCCAATAAAAATTCCAACAAAGTTTTTCATGGAACTTAATAGCCTACTAAAAAAATTTTTTTTAGGAGTTCCTTGGTGGTGTAGTGGCGAGGCTTTGACACTCTCACCTCTACGGCCTGGGTTCGATCCTCACTCAGGGAACAAAAAAAAATTTTTTTGAAAAGGAGCAAAAGGCCAATAATTGCCAAAATACAGCTAAAAATTAGATCTAAGCTAGAAGCCAGGTAATGGTGGTGGTGGTGGCACATATGCCCACAAGATACAGATTTATTATAAAGATAGAGTAATTATGGCAGTGTGGTATCAATGCAGAGAAATACAAATGGACCAATGCAAGAGAATCCAGAATCCAGAAAAGGACTCATACACGTGTGCAAACTTGATTTATGCCAGAACTGGCATGCAGATTAGTGGGTATTGAATGCACATGCAAAAAATGGTCTGGGACAACTGGGTCTCCATTTTGGAGAAAAAGAAACTTAATCCCAACCTAACAGCACAACAAATATGAAGGCAAAACTTTTCAAAAACATTTAGAAGAAAATATACGAGAATATCTTTATGACCTTTCAGTGGGGAAGGATTCTTAAGACACACATTTAAAAAATTCAAACCAGAAAGGGAAGGATTGCTAAGTCTGCTGATATTAAAATTAAGACCTCCTGTTAATCAGCACATTGTAAAGAAAAGAAATTACATTTTTAAAAGACTTATCTATGTGGAGATATTTGCCACACACTTAACCAAAAAAACATTAGTTTACAACATACAAAAGAAAAAAACTACAAACCAAAAACAAGAAGACATGATTGATAGATATAGAGTAGATAGATAGACACAAATATTTTAAAAATATTCTTTCATAGATTTTCAGTATTTAATAACAACTCAACCAATGCAAAACAAAATAAATGAAAAGAAAGCAGAAAGAAAGGATCAATAAAGAAAAACCTGAAATTAATAACATGGGAAACTGGTGCTGTACTACCAGTGGCGGGGACTGCTGGGGAGCCCGTGTGCGTGGCCATGGCGCTGCAGCTCTCCGGGGAGCAAGCCATCACCCTGCGCAGAAGGGCTGAAATTGTGGCTGAGTCGCCATTTGACATCAATAGCATTTTGTATCTGCATGGCACATATTTATCTTGAAACCTTTACTTGAGTGCAGAAATAGAGACTCACTTTGCTTGTAATGACTCATCCTGAGTTCATAAAATACCTAAATAATGTGGTGGTCCCAGTCAGGGAACTACCCAAAAACAAATAAATAAATAATGTGGTGGCTCAACCAAAAGATTGGTTATACAAGTGTTCAGTTCAGAAACTGGTGGTGGTCATCTCAAATATGGAAAGTGGTGAGGTCCTTGAAAGATTCCAGTTTGACACTGAGTGTGACAAGACTGCCAAAGGTAACAGCACAGAGATAAGCCTCAGAAAGCAATCCAAGATGAAGTCTGTTCAATGATCAGACAGACCATAGCTGAGAGACATGTCTGCCACTGTTGGAAGTTTCTTGTTCATTTGATCTCCTGGCTTACACAGACGAGGATTTGGTTGTACCTGAAACATGGGAAGAGTCAGAACCACAATTCTTTACCAACTCTGTGGAAGTCCGTCATTATTCATTAACTACTACAGTCCACACAGAAAATAGCAAGGTAGCTTACAAAACCCCTGTCAGTGGCTGAAGATGAGAATAATAATGTAATTCTCAAATGTAGTTTTCCTAAACCAAGTCAAAATAATTAGTATGTTTTATTTCATTGGTTAATTTTTAGATGAGGAAAACTTACATTATACTTTAGTGAACTGTGCATAATGGTTCCATTTTCTGATACCTGCTTGGCTTTTCATAGGGGTGACATAATTATTTTGCACACTGTTCAAGGGGGAGCCAGCAGATTACATCAGCACTGTAACGGCAATTCCTTGGAAGGTGGTAACTACAGACGGAAATATTTTGCTGTAAAGCTAAATGTCATCCTAAATCAGAGCTGTTGGTCAAGTAGCTTGACTCAGGATATATGCAGGGAGATATTTAAACATGAAAGCAAAAGAAGTCTGAATATTCAGAATCTTTCTTTAAGTCCTAAACTAACTGATAACCCATAAACAATGAAATATTGCTACTAGGGCCTTTTGCCATTTATTTCATTTGTGTAGTTTTCATACTGAAAAAGTTTCCACTTATTTTATTTTAATTTATATACCTTAAACCTATAAAGCTATCACTATTTCTACTGTTCAAATTCCTGTGGCCCAGAACTCTTAAAAATGTCATTTTGGGGGGTTCCCTGGAGGTGTAGTGGCTAGGCTTCAGTGCTCTCAACGCTGAGGCCTGGGTTCGATTCCCAGTTCCTGCCCCCCTCCAAAAAAAAGGTCATTTTGTGTTTTATAAAACCAAGCTTTAAGTGACAGTGATAAGTAAAGTTAAATGTGTATGTTTTAAATTTATCTTAAAATATTTTTACATTGGTCTGGTGTTACTGCAGTTAAATAGTAATTAGGATGGATTTAGTACAGTAGCCCCTTCTTTATCTGCGATTTGGCTTCCTGTGGTTTCTGTTACTCAAAAATATAAAATGGAAAATTCCAGAAATAAACAATTCATAAATTAAAAAAAAAATAATTTTTAAAATGGGAAACTGATACATTATAGAAATAAGAAAAACCACAAAACAATGTTTTTAAAAGAATGATAAAACCTTCTGTCAAGCATTACTAAGGAAAATAAAAGAAAACAAACAAAAATAGGAAGAATGTATGAGTATAAGGCAATTCTAACCACAGATACAAAAAAAAAGGAACGAGGGAGTTCCCTGATGGTGTAGTGGCTTAAGGCTTTGGCGCTGGCACATCAACGCTGTGGCCTGGGTTCAATTCCCAGCCAGGGAACTACCCACATACCAAAAAACAACAACAACAACAAAAAACAAAGGAACGAAAGTAGCTAATATGAAAAAGTTACTCTGTGCCAGCCACTGTTTTAGATATTATGTCTTTAATTTTCACAGGAACAACAAGCATTGTGTCATTTAATTTTCACAACAGTTCTATACAAGAGATAGGTTTTATTGTTATCCCTATTTCTTTTTTTTTTTTTGGGGGGGGGGGGGGGGGGGGTAGTTCCCTGGCTGGGAATCGAACCCAGGCCACAGTGTTGAGAACTCTGAAGCCTTAGCCACTACACCACCAGGGAACCCCATGTTATCCCTATTTCACCGATGAAAAAACAGATACAAAAACAAACTATGGCACGGCGAGGTAAAAGAAGGTTACATAGCCAGTGAGTGACAGCTAGCACTGGAATCCAGGCAGCAGTCCAGCACTTCAGTATATGTGTTCAATAATTCCTCAATATTTCCTTTCTTGGGGGATTCCCTGGAGGTGTAGCTGTGGCCTGGGTTTGATCCCTTTCTTCAAATGCTCATCTCATAAAATGTTAAAGTCCAAAAGACCCTCACAAACCACTTAATCTACTTCTCTCTGGACAGACCCAGAGGAGTCAGTGTAGATGGTGCTGACCCAGAGAACAAATACAAAAATTGTAATAGAATATCTTGTGCAACTCATGGCAACAAATTTGAAAATCTAGAGGAAGGAAATAATTTTTGAGCAAAATACAAGTTATTAAATTGACTTAATATGCAGGGAATAAAACTAAAATGAAACCAAGAATCATAAGAAATTGGAAAGATGGAGTTCCCTGGTGGTGTAATGGCTAAGGCTTCGGCGCTGTCAATGCTGCGGCCTGGGTTCGATTCCCAGCCAGGGACCTACCCACATTAAAAAAAAAACAAAACAACTTATAGGGTGAAAAAAATAAAATAAAATTTAAAAAAAGAAATTGGAAAGCTAAATAAAGATCTACTTTTTAAAAAGGCACCAGTCTAGATGGTTTTACAGCATTTTAAAAGAACAGGTATTCCTATCTTATTTGAATTATTCTACACTATAGGAAAAGAAGAAATACATTTTATAAAACTAGCTCACTCTTACTACTAAAACACGATAAATATGATACAAAAAGACCATAGAACAACTTTATCTTTGATATAGATGCCAAAACTCTAAATAAAGTCTTTGCAAATCTAATCCAACAGTCTATTAAAAGACAATTGTTTCATGGCCAATAGGATATAAGGGAACAAAAATGGTTTAACATTAGTAAATCTGTGTCTTCAATTTACCACAGGAATAATAAAGGAGGAAGATCACATGATTATATCAAGAGTTACTGGAAAGGCATTTTATGAAAATCAGCATCTGTTTCTAATAATAACAGCTAATGTTTATTAAGTGCTCGCTATGTGCCAAGCATTTGTTCTAAGTGCTTTGCTCCTGTTAAATGACTTAATTTTCCTAGCAACAACTCTATTGCTACAATTATTTTTATTCCTATTTTACAAAAGAGAAAATTGAAACTCAGAGAGGTTAAATAATGTCATACATACAGGAAATGATGGAGCCAGGATTCGAACCAAGGTAGTGTGTTTCTGAAGCCACATTCTTATCAACTGTACTATATAGTTTCTAGTAAAATCTCTAATTAGGACCTGAAGAAAATCACTCTATTTAAATATGAGCAACATTAATTATTAAAGGCTAACAGTAAAATCTATGATAAAAGGAGAAATCTTGATTACAATTCAGGAACAAATTTAGTATCTGGATCTTTAGTATCAAATTTTGTATCTTTGTCTGGATCAATAGCACCATTCTTTCCCTCCTGATTGTGAACAACATAGAAAAAGGATAAAACTTAATCAGACAGAGAGAAAGGCTAGATTAGAGTACCTGGATTGTATCTATGGGAAAAAGATCTTTATGAAACTAAACTCCAGAGTTAGGCAGATTTTGCTGACCCAGTCATCAATGCAATGACCTGGTCAGTGCACATCTTCCCTTGTGAGGAGACTGGCCAAGCATGCCTGGTTTATTTTCCTCAAGTTTATCAATGAGGACCAACAGCCCAGGAATATCATTCTTGTTTGAGTTCCCTCTACATGATTCTTCTTATTTAAAAATGTTTAATTTAATTCAAAGTAAAAATTACCAAGGACAGAATACTAGCAGGGACAAGGAGTCTTTGAGAAAGGCAGAATATGTCCTCCTCTCTCTCACTTTGTGAGAACTTAGGGGAGTTGGAATAAAGGAAAAGGTAAGGAATCATATGAAAGATTATCATGTACTGAACCAGCAATATCTAACTAAATACTTAATTTAAAACTCACACCAATTAAAAAATGAAATATCTGTGACCCAGAAAATTTAAATAATTTACCCAAGTTTATCCAGCTCAAAAGTTTGGCCAGGGAAAAAGTCAACAAAGACAGTAAAAGATGTGAATTTTTGAAGTTGTTTTTACAGTATCATTCAAATAATTAGATAAAAAAAATAATTGTAAGCCAACAAGTCAGTTTTTACAAAGAGGAGATTACAAAGAATGGGGAGGATTTCCCCAAGTAGCCAAGGTCTTCAAGTTAGTTAAGGGGAGAACTTTATTATGAAGGAAGAATATAAACGTCAGTTTCTAATAACAGAACAAAATATTCACAAATGTGGAGATATGAATGAAGCATCTGAACAAAGGCATAACTAAATCTTGCCAAGGGGTCCAGTTATGCAACAGGCAGACACTTCTCATTTCTTTCTGGTTGCTATGGCCCCACCAACTCTTTCTGCAGCAGGTCGGCAGGTTGATGCAGAAGCACCTGCAGTTCAGAGAGCATTCCCACTGTTCACAGGGTGAGCCCAGGAGTATGCTAGGTTAGCATCACAGAAGGTAAAATTCCTGTGGCTTTCTGAAGGTGTGTGGTACTGCGTTGAGAAGATCACTCCATTATTTTCCTGCTCCAAACCTTTCTTAAAGCTTCCTTCACATCCTTGTTTCTCAAAGAGTAGATAAGGGGATTCAGCATAGGGATCACCACTGTGTAGATCACTGCAACTGTGCGGTCTTGGGCTAAAGAGTAACTGGACCTGGGGCGCAGATACATAAAAAGTGTTGTACCATAGAAGAGGCACACAGCTGTGAGGTGGGAAGCACAGGTGGAAAAGGCCTTGAATCTGCCCTCAGCTGAATTCATTTTCAGAATGGTGATAAGAATTAAGAGGTAGGAGACCAAGATGGTGAGGGTGCAGCTCAAAAGGTTGAAACCAGCAAAAATGAAGAGGAGGATCTCACATAGTGAGGTGTCCACACAGGACAGAGACAGGATGGGTGGTCCATCACAGAAGAAGTGAGTGACCACATGAGCACCACAGAATTTCAGACTGAAGATACAGCTTGTGTGGATAAGAGAATTGAGGAATCCTGCACTGTAGGAACCCACAATCAGAGCAGCACAGACCTTAGGAGACATGGTGATGGGGTACAGCAGGGGGTTACAAATAGCAGCATAGCGGTCATAGGCCATGGCAGCAATGAGATAGCACTCACTGGTGGCAAAACCTGCATAGAAGAACATCTGAGCCATGCAGCCAAGATAAGAGATCACCTTCCTCTTGGCCAAAAAGTTCACCAGTGTCTGGGGGACAACTGTAGAGGAGTAGCAGAAATCCAAGAAGGAGAGGCTCTTTAGGAGGGAGTACATGGGTGTGTGCAGAGTGGCACTCACGTGGATCAGCAGAAACATGATCACGTTCCCCAACACGGTGATGGTGTATGTGCCCAGGAATACCACGAAGAGCAGCATCTGAAGCTGGGCGTCACTGGTGAAGCCCAAGAGCTCAAACTCAATCCCTTGGCTCAGGTTCACTCCTTCCATATTTCTCCAGTGCTTCTGGGGTGAGCAAAGAGGAGACCACAGTAAAAGAGGTGGAACACCTGGGAGCTCTTGCTGGTTTGGCTCTGCCCCTGAGGACAGCCTTCTGAAGACTGGTCTTACTGAGGAAGTCTGGTTTTGTAGAGGGAACTCTGGCATAGAGAAGGTCTTCTCTGCTTGGTCGGTTGATTAGTTAGGAAGTACTCCTTGAGCAGCAATGGAAAATATGAAATAATATACATAATTTTATCTCTCAGGGATTCTAAGTAATGAAACAGTTACTTTCAGAAAATGTATTAACATACTTACCTGGCAGGGGAGATACCATGATCACGAAGGTGGTTTTCCCAGGGCGAGGCTTATATCCATTGCACTCCGGATGTGCTGACCCCTGTGGTTGCGCCAAATGCGGGAAACTCGACTGCATCATTTGTGGTAGTGGGGGACTGCGTTCGGGCTCTCCCCTGAAAAAAAAAAAGAAAATGTATTAACAGTCTTCTATATGCTTAGCTCTGTGCTCCCCCTGTCAGTTTGTTGAAGCACACAGGGTCTGGTGCCAGCTGTCAAGGTTCTAAGAAAGGACCTTGTCACTAACTAGTGTAACCTTGGGAATGTGACTTGACCTTTCTGAGTTTCAATTTTCTCATCTGTAAAATAGGGATAGTAGCATTAATCTCAAAAGATTGTAAAAATTCAATGAGTTAATCCATGTAAACCACTTGAACAAAGCCTGGTACATTGAGAAATCTCAAAGAATGTTAGCACTGATTATTCTCATTGGGGAAATAAACTAAACACGATCAATGAAATGAAACAACAACAAAATTTGGCAAGCAACCTGCCATCAAAGAGTATAGACAGAGACACATATACTAAGCAAGAGTGACTAACTGGGCCTTCAGAGGATCCTGAATGTTCTAGAGGAGTTGAAGGTGGCTCAGCAATAAAATTGCCTCTGTGAACTTGGCACAAGCCCAGCACTGCTGTAAATTCTAAAGGAGATGAGGGCTGCAGATGTGGACAGATGGGGATGGAGTAGGACTGCAAAGGGCAAACAGACCTTGCACTCAGGAGCACCGGCCAAGGGAAAAGAGCCACCCTTCACAAAAGCATCGGTCATTTCCGGTGAATAGAAGCAATCTGGACTCAAGGGCCATTGGGGCTGGAGGGGAAAGCACAGACCCGCCCCAAGACGGGGGCTTTGTAAAAAATGTCTTTTCTATTCAGAGAATGAACAGGGTTGTGAGTATATCACCTAAACAGCACACTCTACTCTGTTCCTTTGGCTGCTCTGCCGCCCAAGTTCCTTAATTACCCCTGGGTTCTGGAGTTGGTTAAGTACACTGTGCTCTTTGGTAAGGACTCTCAGTTGTGAAGACTCTGATGTTAGCAGATGTGATTGGAGTAGGATGAAAAAGGGCAAAAGTGAGCCCCCTCCTCCTGCCCTAAGAATAAATGAGTAACACAGCTGCAAAAGGTGTTGAGAGGATGCCAGAGAAGAAAGAGCTGGATTGAATGAACAAAGATGCTAGTTTGTGCTATGGGCAGAATTCCAGAATCAGCAAACTGCCAGGGTAAGGGAAGACTCTGGACATATGGATAGCTAAATTTATCTGTCAAGTAGGTAATGAAGGCACTGTAGCTGTAGATAGAACACTGAATGGTGACAAGAAAAAAAGCATTGTAATTCCCAGAGAGGTAACATGCCCTAATAAAAGAGACACTGAAAATATGAGTGCAGATTTGAACACGGGGCATGGGTAACTTCTTTTAGAGCACACAAAGCATAACTTTGTGATTTATTTGATGTCTCTGAGATGTAACATTCAGCAACTCTTAATCCAACCATTGCTCATTTATAATAAACCCCATTATTACAGGAATGTGGGCAGCTCTAGATTTGGGCTGCAAATGTCATTGGTGTCTATAGCCAACTCAGCTTCAAGGCAAATTACAGAGACTTCAAAGAAATGACTGCAAAACTCCCAGTATTAGTAACTTACCAGAACTTCAAGGAAGTTGAGAAGTGATTAAGAGTGGCATAGAACTTCAAACTCAATTTCACATCTTTTCTTCAATAGACTGCTTCAGTGTGGGTAACGGGTCTGCGGGAATCTCTCTGATTAAAAGAACAGACAGCGGGTTCCCTGGTGGTGCAGTGGCTAAGGCTTCGGTGTTGTCAACGCTGCGGCCTGGGTTGATTCCCAGCCAGGGAACTACCCAAAAATAAAAAAATAAAAGAATGGGCAAAAGGAGAGAAAAGAAGGACTGTGGCCAATGCTCATGGTGGTGTAAATGAAGTGGGGAGGTGGGATGGGACAGTGTAGGGTGGTGGGCAATATAGTGCACAGCTGATCAGAGCCTCCACATCTCTTACTTGCTTTAAATCCAATCTCGCCCTTCTTCTTCCCTTTCCTCTCTCATCTCTCCCCTCCAATCTGCACTAAATTAAAAATTATTCAGAATATAGAGACTTAGTCAAGCAAGGAATTATAGAGAAATTGACATCTCTGACAGTTTTTCAAAGGTTGATGCAGTAACCACTATTTCTGTTGGCTGCAGTTTGTACCTGTGAATGAAAACTTGGAAGAAAACGTAAGGGTTATTTCATCCTATTGAAATAAATTGGGGAGTGGTGTGTCTAGGAGTGAGAGCAGATGCCTGGGGCCTGCACACGAGGGAGGAGTAGGCAAGGGGCTTTATTTATGCCTGCCTCTTACCCTCCTCTCTGGGATACAGAGTGAGGTCACAGATGGAGAACAGATAGCTAAAGGAAGCAGCCAATGTCTCTTTGAGCAACAGTGATCCCAATGGTACTTAAATATTAACTTGCCCCATCCAAGGTTCACTGGAGAAGCTGGTTGGTTATATGTGCAAATTCCAGGTCCCAACCTCAGAAAACGTATTTCAATAAGTCTAGAGCTGGGCCCAAATTTCTGGCAATTCTGAAACACGTGGTCTCTGAATCACATTTTGGGAAACACTAAACCTTGAGGTAACTGCAAGAGCACACAGATCTTCCTGAGCCACATATCAATATCCTTTTCTAACTTGCTAGAATTCTGCATGTCCTAGAAAATCAGCCCATGGGTAACATGGTTGTTCTGGACCTTCTCTTACTTCCAGAACATGTATCAATAGTTAACAATTTCCATAACCCTGAGTATTACCTGATGATGATTAAACACCAGATAATTTCTTTCTTCAAAGTTGCTTGAGATGCTCTTAAGCAAACTATTTAATCCCAGCACAGCACATGACTTGATGACAAGAGCTGTTGCTCTGGGGGTCAGAACACAAACCTTCTGTAGAAAAGCAGTAAAGACAAAGCCAGATTCATTGAGTCTGGGGATCAGAGCCTGCTACTGTCTTTAACGTCTCAGCAGTGAGGGGTGTGAGGCAGACCCACTCACAAGGAGGTCCTCACAACTGATCCTATCTGAGCAGGAGACGCCCCAGAGTCATCTTTTCCCCCTGGGCAGCCCATCAGCTCATAGCTGGGAAGGACTATGTATTTCTTAATTGAGGAGCATTTAGGAGGCAGGTGAGGAAGTAAGAATAATTGGCCCCATGTAGACCCATTAATGTGTTTGAAAAGTTATTAGCATCTCCAGGAGGAAATCAGATGACTGGGAAACTGCAGGTGAAGGAAATGGGTCCACACCAGATCCCTGCCAATACTCTGATCATTAGCCCCAAAGGAATGCTCTACCTTATCTCCAAACTTAACTCTTAGGTAATTATCATCTGTGTTTTCTCTACACTGGAAAACCAAGTTTTCACTGTTTTTCTTTCGGTTTTTCTTTCGTCTATGCCAGTCACCCAATGTAGACTATTACATAGATTACAGCTAAGGACCTCCCTGTCCATCAAGACTACAATAAAATTAAAGGTATGTGATTTCGTTTCCATATATTTGGAAATTTTCTAGAGATCTTTGTTATCAATTACTAATTTAATAGCACATGGTCAGAAAACATACTTTTTCCCGGCCGGGGAGCTACCCACATACCACAGAGAAAAAAAAACATACTTTGTATGACTTGAATGCTTTTGAAGTTATTGGAACTTGTTTTATGGCCCCAAATATTGGCTATCTTGGTGAATGTTCCATGTCCATTTGATAAGAATGTATATCCTGTTGTCGCATGTCCTGGTCTACGATTGTCAAGTAGGTCAAATTCCTCGGTAAGTTGTTCACGTCTACTATATCCTTTCTAATGTTCTGCCTATTTGTTCTATCAAGCATTGAAAGGGGAGTATATTAATTGTTGTAATTGTTAATTTTCTCATTGCAGTTCTTCAGTTTTTGCTTCATGTGTTTTGCAGTTCTGTTATTAGGTATATAAACATTTAAGATTGCTACATTCTGTTAAGCAACAACAAAAAATTAACTTCTATGGCTGAAAATCTGTTTAAAAGAAAGAGTTTATTAGGCCATTGTTAGAGGGGGATAAAAAAGACGCCTTGGGGCATGGAGTCTAAACTACCAGTAGCATGGCTATGTTTAAAAAAACAAACATGCCTGTTATCCCAGAATTTTGCAAGCTTTTTTTTTTTTTTACATCAAGTAGTGGGAGAAAAATGTAAGCCGTTGTGAAAGAATTTACATTAGCTATAGATAAAGTGTTACCAGCGTGAGGGTTCTTGAGTTCCCCAAAAATAAAACCTACGGAGAAGCCCAGGAAATTTTTCAAAGTTTGTGCAGCTCACGCTCGAGCAGAGGACACAAAACAGAGGAAAGGCAGATCCGCCGTAACTGGCTCTGCCTGGCTGCGTTTATAAGCTGAGAACAAAGCAAGCTGGCGCCGAAGGGCGGGCCTGTTGAAACCGGGCTCTGAACGTGGCAGGCTTTCCTCACTGGTTACAGCGCCTGGTAACTGTGTTCGCACCTGCGCGGTTGGGGCAAGATGGCCGACTGCTCAGTATCGCCACCCCGGGAGCGGCTTATCGTGGCCAAACCTTGATCAACTGCGCCTGAGAACAGTGGTTTCGACATCTGCAAAGAAGTATGCAGTTAGAAGGGAGATAATAATCTACGTTTGCACTTCTGTGTGGGGAGTGATGGGGTGGTGGCATTTTTGTGGTCAGCTTATCCAGCATTCCTCCTGGCCATCTGGCATTCCTTCAAGCCCAAGGCTATGCTTTCTCAGAAGGGGATGGGAGAGGGTGAAGCGGGGCTAGGTCTGGGAGGGACAGTAAAGCTTAAGCGTAAATAAGCAGCAGAAGCTCCTGGAGTTCTATGGTACCATTCTCTCATGGACAATCACGGAAATAGCCACCTGGAAATTAATCTTGGATTCCAACAGATACACAGGAATGTGAGCAATCTTTTGTCAGAGCTGGTCTACAGCTGTAATTTTAATTTACAACATCTCAGATTTTGTTTCATGTCAGTCTTCTTGCTAGATTTACCCACTTACCATTCTACATGGATCTTTATGCCTGCTAATATTCTTTGCTCTGAAATATACTTTGATATTAATACTGTCACTATAGCTTTATTTTTATTACTTTTAGCATGGTATAGCTTTTCCCATCTCTTAACTATTGACTTTTTTTGTGTGTGTATGTGGGTGGTTCCCTGGCGGGGAATCGAACCCAGGCCGCAGCGTTGACAGCGCCAGCACGGAAGCCCTAAGCCACTACACCATCAGGGAACTCCTGACCTTTTATTTTCAAATTTTCTGTGCCATTATGTTTGCAGATTTCCACAAGCAGACCTGAAATCTGGGTCTTCTAGGATAATGATTTGTCTGGAAAATTGATCTCAGATGCACTTTGTCATACAGCAAACATTCTGGAATGTTTTGGAGCTTTATCAGCAGAGCTGGTATGGGCTAGGCAGAAATCAGACAAACCTCATGAATGGCAACTTTGGGAAGGATGGAATGGGATCCTCACCCCAATCAGATGGTATAATAGGCAGCTAAATGCCTTTGTGGAGCACCTGAACGCCAGGTATAATTGTACATTGATAAGGTGATGCTGTGTCTTCTCTATGCAAATACTGTCTTTATTCAGCTAATTCCTCATATCCTTACTTACAGTACCGGAATTTGTGTCCTTTATTTCTGTCTGTTAGCTTGTTTCACATTAAAGTCACTTTGGGAAACAACACTCAAAGATTCAGGTGTGACTTTTGTAAATAGCACATACCTGGAATTTTCTCTTTTAACCAGAGTATCTCTGGTTTCATATAGGTAAGATTTGGGGCTTTTTTTTCTTTCTTTTTATCTTCTTTTTCTCCTCCTCCTTTCTTCTTTCCCTCCTCCTCCTCCCTCTTCTTCCTCTTCTTTTTGAAGCCCTCTACACACTGAATTCAAATGAAGCTATTCAGGCTAAAATGAACATCCTAAAATTTCCTTCCTGAAGCAAGCTTTTCTGTCTGAATCTCTAGGGCAGGAAAAGAGAGAGAGTCAATGTTCTTTCTGAGTCTTTTATTTCTTAATAAACAGCTTAAAGTCAATATTCCAAAAAGGCAGCTTCAGGGTGGCAAAACGTTGGTTCCTTTCACCACACAACAAATCACCCCCAAATTTAGTCGTTTAAATCAATAACATTTATTATGTTATGCTTTGTAAAAGTGACATAGTATAATTTCTGCAATAGCCTATTGGCTACACTGGTCAGCCCTATTTACTTTAGGAGTGGACTACACAAGAGCATAATACCAGGAGGGAGAGTCACTGAGGTTATCTTGAAGACTGGCTATCATAGTCCGCTCTCTGGCCCTTACTGATTCATGTCCACCTTACATGCAGAATATACTCACCCCCTCCCAAGACCCCAAAAGTTACATCCCATTACAGTGTCAGTGCAAGGGCCATAATCACATCATCTAAATCAGGTATAGGTATGAATGAAGCTCATCAGGTATGGTTCCTTACATAATTTCTGAAGTACAATTCTCAAACAAAACTGGTGAGCTAAACACACAAGTTACATCTGGCTTCTACATGCACACATATGATGCCAGGACACGTATAAGATAAACACTGTAAGGAAAAAAAATAGGGGAGGGGCAAAGCAGGCACACAAGAGTCACTGAGTCATAGAAATTCTGAAATCTAATAGGGCAATTGTTGCCAATTCTTTCATTAAGTTTCAAGTCCTGGGAATAAATAATTCTCTGTGGCTCTTGGTTCTGCCTCAGATCATGGTTCTGACCACTGAAGTTTCCTTCATTTTGTAAAAAAGCTTGGGGTTCCCTGGTGGTGTAGTGGCTAGGCTTCAGGGCTCTCAACCCTGCGGTCTGGGTTCAATTCCCAGCCAGGGAACTAACCCTCCTCCCCCCAAAAAAGAAAGCTAGCCTGTATTTGTAGCTGAGCAGTCTTCTCAGCTTGCTTCCTGTCTGAAGAAGTTTGGGAATCGAGAAACACTTCTTTTCATTTTCTACTGTCTTAACAATTCAAGCTGGTGGTGGTTCTGCCACTATCAGGGTCTTCTATGAATCTTGTTAGAATTTTTCCACTAGACAAAAATCACTTTAAGACATCTCTTTGAAACATCTCTTTACGTTGAGTCTCTGCTGAGACTGTTAAAGGATAACACTCTTAAACTTCCCAGAATCCTACTGTTTGACTGAACTATTCTTTGAGGCACCATCTTGGATCTTTCCAAGCTCTTAACTAAATATTTTACTGTTACCCTCAGATTCATCTTTAGACGATGTTTTCCTGAGAGTTCCCTAAATTTGATCTTTCCCACTTGCCTTTTGCTAGTATTAGCTTTATTTGTCATCTGAAAAGGCTGGGAATTTTCCTTTTTTTTTTTTTTAATTACAGTTGACATTCAATATTATATTAGTTTCAGGTGTACAGCACAGTGGCTAGACATCTATATAATTTATGAAGTGCTTCTCCCAATTCATCCAGTAACCACCTGGCAGTGTACATAGTTATTACAGTATTATTGACTGTACCCCTTATGACTGTTTTGTAACTACCAATTGGTCCTCTTAATCCCTTCACCTTTTTCACCCAGACTCGCAACCCCCATCTTATCTGACAACCATCAGTTTGTTTTCTGTATTTATGAGCCTGTTTCTGTTTTGTTTGTTCATTTATTTTGTTCTTTACATTCCACATATAAGTGAGATATATGGTATTTTTCTTTCTCTGACTTATTTTACTTAGCATAATACCCTCTAGGTCCATCCATGGTGCAAATACCAAGATTTCATTCTTTTTTATGCCTAATATTCCATTTTATATATGTACCACTTTTTCTTTATCAAATTGTCTGATGGGCATTTAGGTTGCTTCCATATCTTGGCTATTGTAAATAATGCTGCACTGAACATAGGGATGAATATATCTTTTTGAATCTGTGTTTCAGTTTTTTTTTGGATAAATGCCTGGAGTGGAATTCCTGGGTAATAAGGTAGTTCTGTTTTTAATTTTTTTTTTTTTTTTTTTTTTTTTTGGTATGTGGGTAGTTCCCTGGCCGGGAATCGAACTCAGGACGCAGTGTTGACGTGACAGTGCTGAAGCCTTAAGCCACTACACCACCAGGGAACTCCCTGTTTTTAATTTTTAAGGAACTTACATACTGTTTTCCATAGTGGCTGCACCAATTTGAAATCCCACCAATGGAGCACAAGGGTTCTTTTTTCTCCATGTCCTCTCCAACACTTGTTTGTTGATTTATTGATGATAGCCATTCTGATGGATGTGAGGTGTTATCTCATTGTGGTTTTAACTTGTATTTCTCGGATTGAACATTTTTTCATATGTCTGTTGGTCATATGTATAATATATCCTCTTTGGAGAAATATCTATTCAGGTCCTCTGTTCATTTTTTAATTGGAGTGTTTGGTTTTTTTTTTTTGGTGTTGAGTTGTATAAGTTTTATTTAAAATCACTTTGGGATATTAACTCCTCATCAGATGTATCACCTTCTCCCATTTAGTAGGCTGTTTTCATATTGTTGGTGGTTTCCTTTGTGGTGCAAAAACTTTTTAATTGTTAATTGTTTATTTTAATTGTTTATTTTAATTGTTTATTTCTTTTGTTTCCTTTGTAGTAAAGGATACATATCAGTAAAAAATATTACTAAGGGTAATGTCTGAGAGTTTACTCCCTATGTTTTTTTCTAGGAGTTTTCTGTTTTGGGGTCTTACCTTTAGTCTTAAATCCATTTTGACTTTATTTTTATATATGATGTAAAATGTTCTGCTTTCTTTTCTTTTCTTTTTTTTGCATTTATTGGTCCAGTTTTTCCAACACCATTTATTGAATAGACTGCCTTTACCCTATTGTAGATTCTTCCCTCCTTTGTCATAGATTAATTGACTATATAAGCATAGGTTTATTTCTGAGCTCTCTATTCTGCTCCATTAATCTGTGTCTGTTTTTATGCCAGTACCATGCTGTTTTGATTACTATAACTTAGTAGTATCATTTGATATCAGGTAATGTGATACCTCCAGCTTTGTTTGTCTTTCTCAAGATTACTGTGGCTTCTTGGGTTCTTTAGTGGTTCCATAGAAATTTTAGGATTATTTGTCCTAGTTCTGTGAAAAATATAATTGGTATTTTGATTGGGATTACACTGAATCTGTAGATTGCTTTAAGTAGTATGGACATTTTAATTATGTTTATTCTTCCAATCCATGAGCAGGGTATGATTCCATGAAGCTGGGTATTTTCTGACCCAAAAATTCCTTCTTCTCTTTCTTCTTCCTTCTTCTTCCTCTACTTTCCCCTTTCTTCCTCTTTCTCTTTCCTTTTTTTATTCCTCCTCTTCTTCCTCTTCTTCTTCTTTCTCTTCCTCTTCTTCTTCATTTTTTATTTTTTTT
>PVJL010007860.1:0-73210 GCA_004026885.1 Lyroderma lyra | reverse complement strand
CAAAAAAAAAAAAAAAAAAAATTAAAAAGCCTGAAAATATAGATGACAAATGTGGAGATAGAAGAGAAAAGGATCCTGATTGAGTCAGAAAGTTTTTTTAAAAACTTGTCCTGTTGGGTAGTATGTGATTCCACTGTAAGGAAAGTTTAAAGAGGTTAGTAACCCAACTCTTATATTTTCAAAGAAATGTGCAATACTCACAGGTAGAAACAGTATTGCTAAATCATCACATGACACTTTGAAACTGCCAGCAGGAAAAAAAAAATCATTAATCAGCATAGGAGAAGAAAAATGGTAAGCTGTGATACTCTTGCTGTTCAATTAATGATCGATCATGAGCACAAATGGATACACCATCTTAATAAATAAAACCTTCTGTAGTTAACTCGTCGTTTAAAATATGAATTGGATGAAAAAACTTTTTTTTCTGCCATGTACTCGGTTATTTTAAGACTAAGATAATTTCAGAAAAACATGGGACATCCTCAGAGAAGGTCCGGCTATTTCCTATTGGTTGTGGCAGAACACTTCATGCCCTACCCAGAGTACACAAGGAAAGAATTTTCACACCGAACACACACCTCTTAGGGAATAAGGAGAAAACACTCTACACAATACACATGCAGTATTTGGATAATAGTAAATCCTCATCCTTCACAAAGAAGGTGCAAGTGCTCTAAAATCATCTCACAGGCAATGATTTTAGAAAGAGGTGAGTGTCAGCATTCTACATGTTAAATACAGACTTAACGTCCAAGTTGGTTTTGCCAAACCTCTGGTAAGTCCTAGGGACCAGGGTGAGCAAGAGGAAATGTTCTCTTTTATGACATGCACCTCCTGTTACCACGATGAATGCCAGGGGCCAATGCCATAATCCACTTATTCTCACTCTTGGGACCAACAAAGGCCAGGCTGGTTCTAGGCAAGACTATAAGCAGGGAGCAGTCCTGTCTGGGATTGATCCAGCAGGAAATTTCTAAGGCGACTGGGCACCCAACTGACCCCCGGGCAAGTTGATCAATTTTTTTGTGACTCAGGATCCCAGCCTTGCACGATCTCCAGGCCCAGTGGCCCCTAGATTGCCCCCTCCCTCCCCTGACTACATTGGATGTCCATGGACTGGGCCAGCTCTCCCCTGGACAAGCACTTCTAGAGCTGGAAACCAAGGTTGAACGGACCGGGTAGGCAGAGCACCATGTATTGGAGCCAACCTCCGTCGATCAGATGCTCTGTCGACAAAAGCTTAGTGGTTCTGGAGCAGCTCTTCCCAACAGATGGGCTGTGAAAACACCTCTCTTTCCAGCCAGATCTCATACGAATAGTGGAAATCCTCAGGCAGATCCAACCTCTGCCCCAGCACACTCTGCAGGCAGTTATCCACAGGTGAAAATTCAGAGTCCTGGGGTCTGTCATATCGACGGCTGTTAAAAGCCTCAATGTTGGCCCTCAAGGTACATTCTTCTGCTTGGAAGTCCCACGGCCTGGCGTCGATGTCTGTGATGGGAAGAGAGAAAGAAAACAATGTATACAGCTCAGGACACTCTCCCCTTACCACAGAGCATGGTCTGTAGGGTACCAACAATGGAATTGTTGAGAATTTCCTTTTCTGTAAAGAGCAATGTACAAAGCAAGTAAATATCATGGTGTTACTCAGGTTTAAAAAATACCCACATGCCCACAGACGTATGCTTATACAGGCAGAGGTTGTCTTTGGAAGGGTAGTCTAGAAGCTGGAAACAGTCATCACCATTGAAGAGATGAGGACCCTGAGGGAGGTGGATTTCTTTTATTGTATTTCCTTCTCATTACTTCATTTTTTACTAGTTATTGACAGGTTCTGCCACTTTAAGTGAAACAACATATAATGAAACCAATTTGCCACAGGTTAACTGATATAAATGAGAATTACGTTCCAAAGGCATCTCATCCATGTTATAATGAAATGACATCGGACAAAATGATGTTATTCGAGGACCTGCTGGTTCTAGCTACAACATGGCAACTCAGTTCCCTTTCTCGAGCCTTCCTCAGGATGGGAGTGTCCCACGTGAACAGAATCACCAGCTCTCAAAGAATGGGAAGAAGCAGGACGGGCTACAACGAGGAGAATCAGAATGGACCGATGACTAAGGACTTTCCTGATGCCCTGGGACCTCTCCCAGCACGTGAGAAATCTGTGTCAGCTTATGTTACGATTATGAGGTGAGGGTTTCTATGGAGGTAGAAACAGAAATCAAAAAGTCTGCTTTGTTTCTGTGTATCCCACTTAGACACTTATTTCAGGGCCAGGGACACATATTTCCCAAATCTCTCTGTCCCACTCTCAGTGGTTTATCATAAGGAAGAGCTGTTGAGGTTTGGCAGCAGCAATAACAGATGTGCCATTTATGGAATAAAATATTTTCAAGTTTTAAAAATCTGTAAGTATTTAAAGTTAATTGTGCTTTATGTCTTACAGTGGAAGTTGCATCCTGGCTTGTTAGCGGCCAGTCATATGCTTCCCCTCTGCACGCTTTATCATAACATCCTCTAAAATTTAGGCGGGTTACAAGTGCCAGCAAAGACAAGTCATTAGTCATCTTACCAAAAACTCTTAAATGCAATTATGCAAATAATGGTCAAAAACCACTACAGCAAACATCAATGAGAAAGCTCTCCAAAACAAATTCTTCCAAACTCTGGTCAGTCTTAGCATACGAGGTTGGGCAGTTGATTTCGTGAACTCATCCTAGAAAAAGTGCTACATACCTCATTGCTGACTGTCACTGTGGTCCCCTTCGAAGTCCTCCCCTTGGGAAGCTATGCACCGATACCAGTGCCTAGTCCACCCTTCAAAGCAATTTTGGAAATCTTTTGCCGGAATGGCCATCAGAGCTGTTATTGTACCCAAATCTTGGCAAGGTTAAGACACCTTACTGAGTTGTTTGTAGAGTGCTGCCAACATAAGCTCACAGTGGCAAGTTCGTGAGCTTAATGTTTAGAGTTTGGGTACAATGACAGCTCTAATGGCCATTCCAGAAAAAGAGTTCCAAAATTGCTTTGAAGGGTGGACTAGGCACTGGCATTGGGTGGGGCATAGCTTCCCACGGGAGTACTTTGAAGGTGACCGTAGTGATGTTCAGTAATGAGGTATGTAGCACTTTTTCTAGGAGGAGTTTGTGAAATTAATAGTCCAACCTCCTATGTCTTGGTAGGTCAACCAGATATTATGTCTCTTGATATGAGGCAATATGTAGTTACCAACATTATTAATGTATCATAGCAAAAAAGGTTTAAATTGAATACATCAAACCTTTAGATCTAACTTTCAGTTTACAAGTAATACTAGAGATAGAGAAATGAGGTAAATGACACCGCAAAGAAGCAAGTAGACAAATCCTGAAAGTGAATATTCTACAGGAAGCTTGGCCTAGCTCTTCAATTAGTCAGTGTTATGGAAGGCGTGGGGAAACGACTGCTAGATTCAAAACAAATAAAAGGATATAACAAGCACATGGAATTTATGGTCCTTGGTTGGAAAAAATTAGCTTTAAAGAACATTTTGGGGTGAGTGATAGACTTGATTATTAGATAAAATAAAAATGTAGTGATATGGAAAGGCAGAGATAATGCTAACTGAAAAGAGTATAAAATAGCTCATATAATTTGTTTCCATTTTAATAAAATGTGTATATATATATATACATATATATATATATATATGTATATATATATATATATAAAAAGATGTGGAATAATACACAATAAGATGTTAACAATGGCAATCTTTGGGTGATACAAATACGGTATAAATATGGTAATATAGTAAAATGTTCACTTACTCATATTTTCTAACTGCTGTGTAATAAATAAAAGGTTGTTTTAATTTTTAAAAATCTCTCAGAGAAACCAGTCATTTAAAGGAATGTTTTGGAAAGGGGGTAATTAATTATTCCTTAGCTTACTTGTTTAATAAAGTAATTTTCATATTTTACATAGGCCAGGGTCCGTGCTAGATTGGGGTGGTATCTTACAGCTTGGTAGATCAGTACCTGACCCATAATCACACGTCTTCTCATCCAAGATGTGTAACAATTCGTACCACGAGAGGAGCGATAAATGTTTACTTGTGTTGTTTAACCTCAAGCAGCCCCTCACCGTTGCCGTAAGCCCAGTCATCGTTCATGCGGTGGCGCACTTTCTGGTAAATGGCAGACATGGTCTTCATGTTGCTTTTCCTCCACTGGCGCCCGAGGTACTTGGTCTGTATTTTTAGCAGCTTCAGGACATAGAGTTGCAGCATGGCCTGTTTGACCTTGAGGGCCCGTTTTAAGATCGGAGCAGATTTAAACACCACCAGCATCTGCTCATTTAAAGAGGGGTAGGAGTGAAGAAAGACAGATAGAAATCTCAAGTTTCTTGGAATGTACAAGTTCACCCATAATTTAAGCCAAACCTGGCTGGCCTCAGATGACACTAGGAAGCTTTTGCAAATCTGTGGTCCAGGCTCTACTTAGATTTAGTCTTCAGGAACACTCCATTTATGTTTTACAATTAAAAGTTTCTAATATTCGAAGTGCACAATATAAAGTACAGTGATTTTGTCAGGCACACATCTCATTCCCACTTTTAGCAGTTTCTTGTGTACCTTCTGGAGATAATTTTATGTATGCATATATTCCTTTTATTAACAAAAATGATAGCCAACTACATACCTTGTCATACTGTTCCATAACTTGCTTTTTTAAAATAAGACATCTTGAAAATTATTCCATATTGGTACAGAACTGCCTCATTCTTTTTAAAGGGTGTATAATATTCTATTATAAGGATGTACCAAACATTATTTAACCAGTTGGTCCCATGTTAGTGAACATTTAAGTTGTTTCTAATCTTTCATGGGTACAAATAATGCTGTAATGAATAATCTTAGACTTGTGTCATTTGTGATGTGTGACAATAATTCAAATAACAATGCTAACTTCCCTACCAGAGCTGACCTGAGGGAGGGTCCTTATTTAGCTTTTTGAAAAGAAATGCACTTGTAAATAATTAGATAGAACAGATGTCCAGAATTAGGAGGGGCTAAATCTTAGGCAGCATTCAGCATCTATCTATAGCGCTGGCAAAGCAGGAAGCCCATAAATATTTACTAAAGATTAAAAAAATTCAGTCAGATGGACACCTTCATGATCTGAAGCCCCCCCGGCTCACCATGGTTCTGGAATGCTTCCATTTGGTCAGTTTATTGAGCAGCCTCAGAAGGTTGATGCAGGAAAAGAGGTTCCTCCAGCAGAACTGATTGTTGTCTCCAGCTTCCTATAATAAGGAAGACATGCCTATCATTATTTCAATACCTACAAGGCTTTCATTCCCACGGAAGCCTGGAAGTCACTCTTGGTCAGTTTAGATGAGGCCTTCCACATGAAATGCTACCTCCTCACCACCCTACTCTTCACACCCTGAGGCCTTAAAGCATGCGGTATCTTCCATCTGAAAACACACAGCTGCCAATCCTGGAAGACTATACCTAGAGCAAGTACTGGTTAGAAAGATGATACACAGACATAGGAACTTCATTTAAGCAAGTTTTCTTGTATAGCTTTCTAATTTAAGATCAAAAAAGAGATGATGGAATTTTATCCCCACATACTTTACAGCACTTACATAAGCTATGTTTGTAACTGCTAGGAGTTATTCTGGTAGATTTCAAACTACACTGGATGGGTCTTATATTCATTATGGTTGAATTTTTTTAAATCAACCCTTACCCTCCTTTATCAAACATATTGCAATAAATTGCTTAATTCTTCAGCATGGAAGGAAAACTGGCAGATGGTTAATTTTAACCAGGTGTTTCTCTTGTATGTTTCTTGTGAGCACTCAACCAGAAATTACAGATGGATGTCAGATTAGAAACAGGTATCTACTCAATAGAAACATCATTCAGGGACAAAAATAAAGGTCTTTATGAATTTTGGGACCTGTAAATACAGGGTGGCCCAAAAGTGGATACACAGTATAGTTTATTTGCATTTTACTATATTGTTTATTACATTTACATTTGTTTAACACTGTTTAATTTTGTAAGTGCTTGAAATGTCTTCCATCAATGTTGCAATATTCCTCAAACCTGTCCAGGACACAGTGACACACAATACAACACGAATTCTGGTCTGTTGTGATGAATTTCATTATTCGACCATATACCTACTTTTGGGACAGACGTTATATAAATCAATGAGTATGCATGGTAGCCAAACTACTACCTTGGAAATTCTTCATGTCTACAAAGTGATAGGAGAACATAGGAATAAGAGATGTGCAGAAGTGAGCTGCTGTCTGTCTGGTGACTGGATAATCACCTCTTCCTTTCCCAAATTCATTTGAAGTGAGACAGGCATACATGTAATGTGGGCTCAACATTTTTGAGAGTATTAGGCTCCCCTAAAACATAATAAGACTAAGGGTCACAAAGTTGTAGGGAAACTTTTTAGAAATATTGTTTAAAAAAATATTCTCTTCCTGTAGTAAATGTTCAATATTGTGCTTAGAATTCGTCCCAGGAGAACCATCTGTTTCCATCCTAGGGAAACTTCCATGGGAGTTTCCACGCTAGTGCCTCAGCTAAAACAGATCGGATTCTACAGATGTTGTATCTTCTGTGGCTAACAGAGAACACAGACTTCTAAATGTTTATTTTTAAGAAAGAACCAGGGGAAACAAAAAAACATATGGGGGAAAAAAAACATATGGGAGAGGTAAGTGTATTTGAACTGTATCCTAATTTCTAATACAGTAGCAGTGTCAGAAGGCTTGCGTTCTTCAGCACCCAAAGAATAAACCGGGAGTAGAGATATGGCCTTGTAGAAGCAGCACTGCAGTAGGCACCAGGACACCTGGGTTACAGTTTTGCACTGGCTGTGGCATCCTGGGCAAGTCATTTCCCTGCTTCCTATGAGGTTGAACTAGATAATCTTTAAGTTCCTTTTAGCTCTGACCATTCAATAATTCTGCAATTTACATTAACCATCTCCAGTTGGTTTAAGAATGACATTCTGCGCTAAAGTAAACTAATGGTGGCTGCCTTTTCTTCCGAGCTCAGTGTCGAAATTTCCAGGGAAGACATCCCAGTTCGCTCATGAAGATAGTGTCACCTGCCCAGGGCCTTGCTTTCCTTTCTCTCTAGTATTTCCCTGACATCTATAACTAGTCCCACTTCTCACATCACCAGATGCTGCCTGGAGTGAGCACTGAAAGAACACATGCTGGTCAGTGGCTCTCAGGATAGCCCAACCCAGCGGCAGGCTCTACATGGAGCCCTGCTCAAGCCTCCTGCCTTGTCTAACCCAACAGATAATTTTCCCAGCAGCAGACCTTCAGCTCCGTGGGTGCCATTTCAGATTTGCCAGACTTGAGGTTTTTTTTCTTTTTGTTTATGTTCATTTAAGGCAGGTCACCTTCTGTGGGGAGACATTTTTGTAAACAGTAGCACTTGGCCACATTCTCTTGTTCCTGGTCCTTCACACTATTTAAAGCAAGGTTTTTACTCACTTCCAACCAGCTAAAGTTAAAAAGGAAAACATTTGCCCATCTTCTACTCTCACAAATAAATATTTATTTACATCTACCTTGGGTCTAAAGATTCAGGTCCTAGACCACATCCCACCCTTTCAGAGTACCTCTAAGGTACTATAAGGGCTCTGTTCTCGAAGATCCATCCATAGCTAAGTGAGCCAAGCCAAATAAAAAAGCAGGTCTCCTCCAATTACGTGGATAATTAACTTAGATGACTTTGGAAAGAACAGAGTGTTTCTTCCTTTTGTACTGAAGAAATCAGATTGATTAGAACCTGAGCACTAGATGAGACTTAGCTGTGCTAGTACAATTTTGTCAGCCACAGAAGCAAAACGTGAGGCCCAGAGTGGAGAAGGAGCCTCTCCAAGGACACTTGGTAGGTGCCCCAAGCAAGGCTCAGCACTTCAACGGACTCCTGGAGATGGCCTGTTCCCTTGATTCCTTCATATTGTCTCCAGAAGCTGCTGTGGGCTTGCTAAAAGGTATTTACTTAAGTTATTAACCAGGAATAATCTCTCCCTCCTTCTGGGGGTTACCTTGAATCAGGCCTATCCCAGTTCTTCAGCTGCAATTTACTTAGGGATGGGGAAGGTGACACGTGGAGATCTAGGAACTGTGAACCTTCCTACATCGGGTGGTTGGGGAAATTGCTCGGTACATATACGGCCTATTGTGGACCTGAACATTTGGACAAAATGGGAAGACTTGGGAAATTAATGTTCCATTAACTTTGCCTTTATTTCATGTCCATTATAAGTATAGCTGATTGGGGAAAAACAGTGCAGCTGGAGTTCCAAATGATGTTGGATTCAGTTCAAATTCAGGAAACTGAGAAAATATGAATCAAACTACCTCAGCCAAATAATCCCACTTCTAGAATCTATCTTCAGGAAATAGTCAGAGATAATATTAAAGATTCATGTGCAAGGATGTTCATTTTGGAGTTATACAGAGAAAACTGAAATAAATGCCCAACAACACTAGAAAACAATCATTTTTGAAAAATTAAGTAGTAGAATATTATGTGTATTAAAAACTACATTTTGAGACTGGTTAATAAAATCAGATGGTGAACATTTAAATTGTACCAGGTGAATTGAAACACATAAAGCCCGTATTTTCCAAAATAACATGCATACATGTATATATATTAATAAATATATACATATATGGGGGCTGTCTGGAAAGTATCCAGCCATGTAATATGAGAAATAGAGGCATTCATGGTTGGATTTTTTTCTGGACAGCCCTTGTATATGGTAATTGCAGCAAAAGATTAACAGTGGTTATAACAGGTAGTATAATTAGAATACTTTAACTTTCTTCCCCAAATTTTTCTGTTTTTCTCCAATTTTCTGCAATACTACTTATATATTGACCTTATAATCAGAAAAAAACTTCGAATGTTATTTTTAAAAGCTCCTATACACTTAAAAATATTTTTTGTTTACAATTAATTCATTGAGCCTGAAAGAGATAAACCTTAAACATTAGTCTTTTCTGAGTATAGAAGCCATCAGTTTAGATAAATAAACCATTATATTGAGGATGTACGTGGAGTAAACTTGTTAGTTACTCAAGCCCATGACTGGGCTCAAGGAAGTACTTACATTGTAAATTCAAGAAAAAAACTGTAGTTACCAAATGAAACCACCAGGTGCCGCTGCTGCTTCACAGAATGCAGAGGAATACCTATTATAGCTCAGGTTTGTTTTTGATTAAGAACAGATATAAAATGAGAAAGAAAAAAAAAAAAAAAAGAACAAATACATGCCCACTCTTCCATAATAATGAAGTATTCTCAGAGTTGTAACAATTATCTCAATAATTTTATGTTCATATCCCAAAAGGTCAATTAGAAAAGACATGAAAGTATAGTTCCCATCAATTCCTAAATATGGGATTGAGAAAAGAGAACACATTGTATGAAGAAATAGTCAGGTCAGAAAAGTTGACTTCATGTTTTCAAATACCCTACTAACAGTCGAATTTTAATGTTACCTGTGCACCACTGTTTCTGTGATAAAGTGCATTCCTCATTCCAACTCTGAAGGCAGGGATGCAGGTCTCCACCCTGGCTCTGCTACTTTCAGCTGTAAGGTCTGGGCAGTTATTTAACTTCTCTATCCATAAAACAGGAACACCAATCTCATACAGATTGAACAACATACACATTAACAAAGTTAGGCAACTTATTACCTCCCTCGGGAGGGGTAAGAGGCTCCGGCTTCCTGGGCTGCTGAGACCACATCTAAATAGCACAGGGAATCTCGGCCCTGGTGCTAAAAAGGGTGCTAGACCTGAGTGTCTCCAGTCATGGGTCTTTCTCTGATTCAGGGTCTGTCATCTATGAAGACAGGACTGTGCCAAGTCATTTGTCCAATGGGCCCTCAGGTTCCTCATCTTTGAAATAGGGGTTTGGGCCAAATGGCTCTTAGGTCCCTTCCCGCCAAGAATCCTGAGGTTCTATAAAACCTGAACCATCGAAGGCATTTTTTTGCATAATACATGTTTCTGATACAACTTTCTGCATGTGTTAGTTGGGGGATGAAGGGTTGTGGCACACGTAGGCGTGGTCATCTGCTCATTCAGCATTTACTGAACTCCTTCCATGTACCAAACATGGTGTTAGATTGTGGTGATAGAAAAATGAAGATGATCGTATCTCTTCAAGGAGTGTTCAGCCAAATGGAGAAACAGACACAGATCACGATGTGACAGTGAGGGTATGGACCGCGGTCTACCTAAGGAGCCGGGAAAATGCACGATGAGGTGGACACTTGATCTTCAATATGCTGTTGAATATGCTCAGTTTCATGGAATTCAGAATAACTCTAAGGGACTTTTGTGATTTGCCTAGAGCCGTTTCCAGAATGAGGAATTTTCTGGGTCATCCTTCTGCAGCTCTCTTGACAACGTTTTGCCTCAGAGAGACCTAGGCAAGGTATTTTCTGAAGTACCACTCCTGGGTTTTATAACCCATATGAGTATGAAAAGGGAATAGCATGTAGCACAGCAGAAAGAAGACAGATAACTGAGATAGACCAGACGAGATTCTCCTGCCATTTTGCACAGATGTCCACATTCAATTTCAGCCCCATTGTCTCCCTAAATTTTCTCTCCTTAGTGTTTTTCATTGACCCCTTTCTCTTCTCTACAAAATGCTATACTCAGCTTTTCCAAATTGTTCTCAACTGGGTCAGCAGCTCCAAAACCCTACTGCCTCTGTGCTCTTGCCCATATGCCTTTATTGAACTGAGGCTCTCAAACTAGGGCATTATGGAGCTGGAAAGGAAATGGAACAGCACAGCCAGCCTCTGCCATCTGGCCATTCAAAGGTTACCAACCCCCGCCTGCTTACCAGACTCTCCGTAGTAAGTTCTGGCACATCCTGGATGGTACAGCAAGGGTAATCCAGGACCGAGATGCTGCAAGATGCAGAGATAACGACAGGCTTTAGGGAAAGGCTAATGGCAGGAAACAGTGGTATCTGAACAGGTGGGAGTGACTTCCTTCTCTCTGGCAACCCCCCTCTATTTCCTAAATTGCTTAGTGACTGCACCTGCAACTGAGGGTTCTGGTGCCAGGCAACTCCAGCTCTGGTCTCCTCTCCTCACAGTTGTGAGGAACCAACAGAGTTCTTTCAGGCTGGCCCACCATGTGGCAGACGCAAAAGAGCAGAAAGCCTCCAAACTTATCCCACTTAACCTGTGGATGTGAGGATGAAACAAAGACCTCCCCTGTGTGGCTCTGGGGAGTGAAGCCACACCTAAAGGAAGCTTAAGACAGAGGCAGCTTCCTGCAGCAGGGCTCTAGTAGCTCAAGAAGTAATAGCATCTGTCTCCAAAACCAACAGTGGGGAAACATCAGGGCGCCGGAGGCTCTGTGATGAGCCCAGGGAAGCAGGGAAAATAAGGCATGATGACAACGGGAACACAGTCACTCAAAACGATAGTTCCCTTTGTTTCCTCTTCTGCCTTCTCATTGGTACAATGCAGAATTGAGATTAGCTAATCCCTAATGCTCCTTCTGGTTCTGACATTCCACAAGGTTTGAAACACCCATCTATTTGAACTAGTGCAGCTGGAAATGCATAAAGGGTGTTGGCTAATCAGGGGCTATGAAGAGTGTGGGGTTCCTTGGACCTGTCTCTCCACTCTGAATGTCAAAACTTCGATCCAAGCAAAAGGCAACAATTTATTTGACTGGAAAAGTTCTACCTTTCTCCAAGAAACCCACAAAGATAACCTAAGGAACACGGGAAGGAGAGGAGAGGGTAGTGGCTCTACCCAGAGTGTTGCTCATTATCTTAATTCCTTCTACTGGACTCGCCCAGGACTGCCAGTTCTGTGCCGCTGCCTCAGGATAAACATTCTGGGCTGGCTCATCCACTCTCTACCCACGCCCACTGACAAAGCCCCACGGCAAGGAAGGTGCTGGTGACCAGGAAATCAAAGATGGACTCGCTCCTATCTCTGTGAACTGAGTTCTAGCCCAAGGAGCCATAAAATAAAGTTACAGTTTCTCGAATATTTAGATGGGAAGAGCCATGAGGAAACTGAGCAATAATGAGCTGTGGGTGCCCCACCCCTACCCCCTAGCTCTCAGGGATCGTGCAACGGCAAAGTCCATAGGTAGTGCATAGGAGGACCACCTTGTCCAGGCCAGCCTTAGCAAATGGTGTGTAGTCTCCACGTCCAAATCAAACGCAATGGATACCCACTGGATTGCTTGTTCCTCTCCTTCTAGGCCCATGAGTACTGGGTGGGGGTGGGGGTGACATTTAGTCCCTGAACCCCACTCCCCTAGCCATAGTTGATTGACCCAGGGTGGACTGCTAACCCTGGGAATGTGAAACAAGGACTGACAGCCAATTCAGTCTCTGAAGTGGCATCAGGTGGGACATGTTTAGCTCACATGGGCCTATTTCACCAAGTGGCCTGGGAAGCAGACAATACTATTTGTCAGTGAGAGAGGAAACTGAAGTGACAGGGGCTTAGTGTCCAGAGACAAAGGTGGAGGGCTTCCTGGTCTCCCTACACTACAGACCAACCCTGAGGTCCAGAGCCACAGCCCTGTCTTAGGTTCAAGATGATACACCTCACATTTCCTTTGAACGAACTCCCCATTCTGCGTGAGCCAGGTCCAGCTGGTTTGAGTTACTTATAACTAAGAGGGTGGACTGATGCACACAGGTGCCTTCATAAAAGTGTGCCCCTTACCCAGCCCAACCTACCCTTTCACTTTCCCTGGAAACCCAACTAGCATGTCTTAGTGCCATTTTTAAGGGGGCCAGCACACAAGTCTCTCTGTAGTTGGGAAAAAACCCATTCTCCAATACTACCTCCAAATGGGAAAAGTATTTAAAGCACTCTCATACATTTATCTTAACTAATGCTCTATGATCTAGTCAGAGGAGGTATTATTCTTACTTTAAAAATGAAAATACTGTGGCTCAGAGAAACCAAGTGTCTTACTTGAGATTACATAGCTAGCAAATGGCAGATCCAGGTCAGGAATCCAGGCCTCATGACTTCAGGCGTGCGCGCGCGCATGTGTGAAATTACATATAAGTAAGCTGCTTCTCCACGGTGGAATTTCAGGCAGTACTGACATCTCCGAGCCCCTCTGCCGTCACTCCAAGTATCAGATCTGCCTTCTTACTTGTACTTCAAGACTTGTAGTTCACGAACTCTGCCTCTGTTAAAGCACTTCTGGTACATGCTACTGCTGACCATGCTTCCACTTCTCAGAGAAGTAGCAAATTAAGGAACAAGGATCTACTCTGTAACCCACCCACCACCAAGCCCCCACTTGGCTGGAGGAGTGGAAAGCAATTTGTCTTCACAGCAACTGTGATCAGAAAGCAATCTGTGTTTTGATCCTGTCTCCACTGCTTATTTAAGAGGTCTCACTAGCATGTTAATCTTGAGAAAGTCAATTAAGCTGAGTTTATTTCTTAATTGGTAAAATGAGAATAAAACATGTAAGCCCTCTTAGCACCGCTGAGATTAAATAATGGATGTGAAAATACTATAATTTTTAAAACTACAAATTGATCTAAATGAGGGTCTATTATTTACTTTCAGTTACAAATTCTGTATAACAGTTACAAGTAGTGTAACTGATCCAACTGATGATTTATATTAAGATTAGTGCTGCCCAGACAAGCAGGCTTGTCTCACAAGAAGCATCTTTTGGATCGTCCTCCACAGGGCTGAAATTTCATCGCTGCAGTTTCATTGTTCTGAGTCATGACATGTTTTGGTTTTCAAAACTTTTAAAATACACATAACTTTGTGAAGAGGCCAAACCACATGCCCCAACAGCTAACACTTCAAGGACACTAAATTTAACAGGGACTGCTCTAAGATAGCAGGAACTAGGGATGTCAGGAGAACTGAAAGGCTCACAGGCCATTTTCTCAACCATCCCAAGCTAGCCCTAGGAAATACAGCCGCCCACAGCCCATACCTGTTTTTAGCGGTGATGTAGGACAAGATATTTTGATTGAAGAACTTCAGGATCAATGGAATGCAGTTGGCAAACACCAAATGTTGTGATACATATTCAAACTGAATTAAAAGATCAAAGCAGAAAGGACTGCTTATTTGGGGGAGAAGATGGGGTGTGTAAGAAAAAAAGAGGCAAGTATAAACCTAATAGCCATTGCTAAGAATATCCACTGTCCACTTGTGTCATCAGTCTTCCTGTCTGGGAAAAGGGGAGAATCATCTTCAGCCAGCCCATCCCATATGGAGGGGGACGATCTGCAGTGTATGCACGTTGCAAACTCCTGACTAAACGCACAACACATCAACAAGCCAGAAGGAAAGTCCTCCGCCAGATAAACAGGATTGCTGTGAGATTTACTCCTGAGCTCAACGGGGAAAGGAAGGCTCCCCGAGGGAGTCGTCTTCCATACCAAACCTCTGGCTCGTCGTGCTCCCACGGTGTCTGATACAGCAGGAGCAGGTACAACTTACGCCTGGCAGCCGCTGGCATTGCTCGGTCAGGGTGGACACGACGCACAGTAACCAAAGGAGCCACTGGGACGTGCGCTCCAGTGCAAGTCTGTGTGGTTCCCTGTCTCACCCCGGGCACTATCGCAATTTTAATGAACGACTGACAAGAGCCCTTCGGTCAATAGGGACTGCGCTGGGAGTTAAGTCCCAGAGCTCTTTGGATAAGCTGAACACTAGCACACAGGAGCTCCATTTTGCTCTCTTGACTCTGGGTGGGGTTTGTGTCCAGGAAGATGTAGTGGAGGACAGTCATGGAGTTGTGTCACCTGGATTTTGCTCAGGATACACTGAGGAGCATCAGGTACAATTTGTCCTCAGATCCAGAACCTGGACTACTGGGACAGTGCAGAAACTGCATTGAAAAAGCAGAAAATTGTGGCGTTTTAAATCTCCCCCCCTTCCTGACTGGCAGTGAGCTACGTTGCCCTCCGCCCCTGAATGTGTGGTCAGCGGTGGGAGGTCAGCGTGTGCTGCCCATTTCTCTCTTCTGCTCCAATATTTCCTTCCTGGCAGCTGACCCAGGGTATTTTCCAAAGCACCAGATGAAGGAGCCAAGACATACTCACTACCAAGGGACAGAATTTTTTCTTCTCAGCCGGAGATGTGTCGGTAGTTTTGTCAGGTTCACTGACACGGACACACACTGGACAGGACCATCAAGCCACCCACCCACCTGGCTGAGGGTGCTCATACTGCCCACCAAGAGGGGCAGCAAAAACACACATCCGCATCCAGTGTCCTCTGCTCTGTCTACCGGGAACACGCCTCCCCCTCCCACCCTCCTCCTCCCAGCCCTGCTGCCGCTCGGCAAACCCTGGCAGAGCGTGAGCACCAGGACGCCCGAACACACCCAAAGATGTCTTTGAATGCACCAAAGTGGAGAAATACCCTCGTTGTACAGTCGATGGACACAGACCCCGCAGGGGCCTCCCTGCCCTCCAAGGGCCTGAGCAAGCTTCATTCTGACTTTGTGGGAGGAAAACAGAGCAGAGCTTCTGTTCAGGGATGAGAAGCCTCCTCTCTTTCCTATGGTCTCACCACAGAGACCGTCCATTCACTGCCGCCATCTTTCCCTATCCCGTACCCCCAGCCCAAGCCTTTGCAGCAGGTATCTGGATTCCCTGAGCGAGACAGACAGAGAAATGTCTGAAAGATGCTCAGCAGGACAACAAGGGCTCTTGCGTCCCTTCTTTGGGAGATGGGGTCTGAAGAACACCTAAGACCCATGGAGAAGTGCTGCTGGCTGCTCACCTGATAGATGTGGTTCAGTTTGAAGTGTTTGAGGAGGAGGAGGAGCAGGGCAGAGATGCTCTTTACAATGATCTCCTTGTGCCTGTTCACATCGATGCCCAGCTTCATGCTCTGGAGAACGGTGATGCTACAATGGGGACAGGGGTCAGTGTACAGGCTGGCTTCAGAGAGGCCTACATAGACCCAGGTGGTTGGGTCAGACACAACATGCACGAGAGAGCCAGAACTTGGGAAACCTGAATTTCTGTACCAGGGAAACCTCTGGAGTGCCCACGTACACGCCTGTCTGGAGAAGAGCCCCCCTAATCTTTCTGTTTCTCTCCCTCGTTTGGCGAGCTCATCCCTCGGCAATGTCCACCACACACCTGCACAGCCAGTCACTGGCATAGAAGTTGCCTCCAGACCCTCAATTCTGAGCTAAAAAGCAGCACCGCAGAGCGCGCTGCAGCGGGAAGGGGCTGCTGGCGGGGGAGGGGAGGTCTCCTCATAGACAGTCCCTGTGCACATTAGCACGGTGGGGTGGGGACTTAAAGGGACCGTGCAGACAAGACCGCTGGTAGGCAGTGGCTGCCCCAGCAGAGGCACTCACGGCATCTCCTCAGGCAGCACGTCCGCCAGGATATTGATGGAGTCTGTCTTGGCCTTGGAGGTGGGGGCTGCAGCCAGCAGAATCTTAAGCAGAGCAATCTGGAAACGTAGGAAATAAGGAAACCTATCCCCATCCATCCCGTTCAACAAGGCTGTTCTTCAACACCTCAGCAGCCCGATGAGAAGGGTTCTAAAGCCTGCTTTCCTCAGTGACCACATCTCCGCAGCCCCCAGGGGACAAACAGGGGCCCAGTCCCCAGAGGCCTGCCCGGGAGGCCCTGGAGCCAGCAGGGAGCTTGCAGGCTGCTCTGCCTCAAGCCTGCTCTTTCCAAAGAGAAGGGAGAAGAAGGTGAGAGGTGGCAATGCTTAGAAATAAGGTGGGAGGCACAGGCAAGATCTCACTTCCCCCACTCTTTTCTTGCCTCTAGCCCTGACTGCCAGCATCCTCACCATTCTCAGCCTGAGGTCACCTGGGACAGGACAGACCACAGCAGACCTCAGAGGGACTAGGGCCCCCAGTGCGTCCCACACAGACCCCATCTTCATCTGCACCCCTCCCAGGGAAGGACTTGGGAGTACCGCCCAGGTCTCCTTCCTTATGGAGCAGACCTGAGCTCAGCATTCTGCACTAGGGAATGCCTTGCCTGAGGGGTGAAGGCTCAGGCAACAAGCTCAAAAGATGAACAGCGCCGCCTAAAACGGCTCTCAGCTGTCCCTCAGAGCAGAGAAGGGCTGCTGGGGCCCAGCCATCTCCTTACCATGTACTGGGGGAGGCTATACAGCATGCCCTGGTAGAGGATTTCACATGGCGTCTCTGGGACCACCTCTTCCCCCTACGGCAGGAAACACACAGTTTGCCCAGGACATTTCCAGTTGACCAGAAGCTACATTTTCTTGGTCGTGAAGCGTGGCATGAAAAGAGCACTGAGCTGGGCGTCAGATCTAGGTTCCTATCCTCTTTGTGTTAATGACTCATTGCATGACCTTGGATAAGCTCCTTTCCTCTCTGGGTCCTAATTTTCTCTTTTATAGGGTCAGTGGGCTGGCCTGGAGGACCTCGGAGGGCACTTCCATCCCTAACAATCTATATTCCTGGTTTTCATTCTCTGGAGTATATCTAGAATGATTCTGTCCATGTCACATGCTGGATCAGGAGTCAGAACTCCCACTTAGGAGATGGCTCAGACCACTGCTTTGCTGGACACACAGGGGCATAACTCAGGTATGCCTGGGACACCGGAACGGACACCCCACATGGAGGCACTTCCCACGGTGTCAATCTGAGAGCTTTGGAATGCTCCGAAGGAGGGATAGGTGACTTATTAGAGAGAGAGTTAATAAGAAAATTGGGTAACGTATGGCCTGGAGAGGCAGGAAGCCGTGTTTGCTAGGAGGAAGCTTTGGGGTGGAAACCACTTTCTTTACTTATCCATTAGCCCCTACAACATCCCTTTCTCCTCTTTTTGTGCTTTTGATGACCCCTTCTAATCCTTTTATTGGAATAGGGAAAGTGGGGCCTCTGGTGCTCCAGAGGATACGCAGGCCACTGTCATCTTTGGCCAGTGCAGTCCTTTCTCGCCCAAGACCCCTCTGTTACAGGGCATGGGTCACTGCCCTGAGACCCTGGGGCAGGGAGAAGCAACCAGGCCCCTTCTGTCCCACACAACTCAATGCGGCTTAAATAAGCAAGAGGCTTACATGGGCACTCAATAAAGCCTACCCTGCTTGCCCTCCTGCTCTCCAAAAGGCTCATTTCGTATCTTCTCCTCTCTCCCCAAACCCATCCCCGCCACCCCGCAGCCTGCTGACCCTGCTTCAAACCTCACGGAGAAAACAGAAGCAATCAGACAGGCACGCCCTCCTCTCAGTGCCAAGTCTGCTGGAGTCTCTACCTTCCTTCTCGACGTGAAGGATGAACCCCCTGTGCTTCTACCAGAGGCCAGCCCTCCATCGTGCTCAGGAGCTCACGCTTCCTCCGTCAAATGCGATGGTTTTGTATTTACCCCCCTCTCCTGGAACACCCCTTTCAGGACGTAAAAGTATCTAATATCTTGTAGCTATAAAAATATAAAGGAGGACCCCACATCCTCCTTTAGCTACCGTCCCACTTCTATTCTCTTTGCAAGAAAACGTCTATGTTGTCTATGTCGAATGTCTACTCCATTCTTTACATTTCTTTGTACACACCTACCACCCCACTGGAGGTTGCTGTTTCCAAGGTCACCAGTTTTCTCCATGTTGCCAAAGCCAGTGGATACTCAATTTATCAGCAGCATTTGACACAGCTGATCACTTCTTCTTCTTCTTGAGACTTGGTTTTCTTAGCTTTTATGGTATCACAGTATCCTGGATCTCATCCCACCTCCCTGAGAGATTTTCTTACTCTTCTTTGTGGGCTCCCTTTCTGACTCATCCCACTCTCAACATGTTGGGGTACCCCTGGGCTTTGTCCTGGGTTCCACCCTCTTCTCTATTTCTACTCCCTATCTGGGTTATCGCAGCCAGTTCGATGGCTTTTAACACTGCCGTACGTCAACAGCTCCTAAATTAATTTCTCTAGGCCAGTCCTCCTTTGAGAACTCGAGCCCCATATATCTATTGCTTGCCTGCTCTGCCTAAGTGTCTAATGGATATTTATAATTTAGGATGACCGAAATAGAACTCTTGATAAAACAGAACTCCCATCTGGGCCAATGGTACTTATTCTTGATTCCTCTGTTTGCCACTCTATTCATATGCAATTGAACTGCAACTCTTGTTATCTACACCTCCGAAATATAACCTGAATTTATCCAAATTCCCTCCTCCACAATAACTACTCCAGTCCAGGTCACCACTATCTCTCGCCTTTACTATGGTAAGAGCTTCCTCACTGATATCCCTGCTTCCAATCTTTTTGGGTCCAGTCTTTACACAGCAGTTAATGGTTTTTAAAAAGATTAATCAGATCACGTCACTCCCCTGTTTGAAATCTCCAAAGGATCCCCTTTTTACTGTGAACCAACTTCAAGCTTTGCTTACGGGGCCTGCAGAAAGTGGGCCCAGACCCCCTCTCCGACTCCATCTCCTACAAGCCCCCCCCACGCAGCGCTCCAGTGGCCCACACCACGTGAACTGCCTTCCCCCCTCCCCGTAACATTGGGCTGGCTGTCATCTGAGTCCGTTCCCTCTGACGGGAATGCTCGTTCCCCTGACGCTCCTGTGGCCGCACCTTCTTGGCCCCGCTATCTTGGCCTAATGGTCACCTTCCCAGAGGTCTACCTGCCCTGTCTATGATCTGCCTTTATCACGTCATTCTATGTCAACTTTCTTCATTATACCTCCCACTCTCTGAGAGTCTTCTTGTTTTCCTTAATTATTTCTCTTTTTTCCTTCAACTTTAACATATTGTGAAAGTAGGGACCTTGTGTCGCCTGGCACACAGCAAGAGCGCAGGGCAGAGTGAGGCACTGCAGACCGAGTTCCTCATGCCCCCTTCCTGCAGGAGCCCCTGCACTCACCAAAGACATGGGGCACTTCTCCAGCTCCTCCTCATTCCTGATCTGAACGTCTGCAATGGATACGTACTTGTGCTGGGGAAGAGAAGATCCAAACAAGGGCCCGAGGGCCTCAGTCACGTGTACCAGCCTCTCCTTTAACTTCCTCAGTGACAAGGGAACATGCTATTTACGGTCCAAGAGGTCATGAACGCTTTGAAGGTAGGAGTTCTATTCACCTTTGCCCCATTAACACCGAGCAAAAGGCTTCATGGACAGGGTCTCTGTTTCTTTCATGTTTCCAATGTGTGGAAGAGCCCCGCATGCCTTTGGGGAAGCCAAGAACAGGTCCTGGACCACTGCCCTGAGGTTTCTGCTGCATGTGCATGTGGGTATGGAGAGATAATGATGGGTGGGGAGGATTCAAGGTCTGTGCAAGTGATGACTACTCTGAGTCTTTGTGCTCAAACATGCTTGGGAGGTAGAACAGCCTGATACTCAATCCTGGGCCTTTGGAAGTTAGTGGTTCTACAGGGAGAGAGAAACAAGAGGAAAGGACACAAGGAGTGGAAAGAGAGAGAGAAGGGTGGAAGGAGGAAAAGAGAATGAAAGGAAGAAAGGACTTTTTAATCTATTGGAATGTAGGAAACCCAGAAAGAGACCAGAGGTTTTCCTTGTTGGCCAAAATGCCTTCAGGGAAATGGGGAATAACAGGTTCAGAACGTGTCTGGTCGAAGTGCCCCACCTGGTATTAAGACCCTGGTCATTCAACTTGCCTGAGGGCTCCCCATCCCTGAAGAGCCCACCCCAGTTACCTGCTTTAGGGTCTTCACACTTTCGTGGATGGGCCTGGGTAATCCAACCAAGGTATCTGTGTCCCTGTAAAATGCAAGACATGCCAAATCAAAAGCTTCAAAAGGACAGAGAACTACTGAAACCCCCTGGAGTCATGTGGACCATGTCACTTTCATCATGTCATTACCCTAGATCTTTCCATGCAAGCTGCCAGGTCCCCTACCATTGCTTTAGGACCCAAATAAAATGGGACACAGAAGTGTTTCTGAAAATTAGGATTTATGTACAGTCTCTTGGGGACTCACTTTGTTTGGCAGTGGGAGGTTCCTACTTGAAAGGGCATGCACCCCATTGACACTTTTGACGTGAAATACCAGCAACAATGCCCTCTCAGATTTTGTAGGGGCCAGTGGGAAGGATTCACAAGGGTGTGGAGATGGGGGAAGACTGGATCTGTTCTGACCGTGTCTCTTCTTCACAGAATTCTGGCCCACGAGAGCAGGCAGGGCCCTGAGGGACCACCCAATCCAGCACTCTTATGAGGAAACTGAAGAGGGAAATGACTTGTTGTTCGAGGCACTACACTGGCTAAAAGCAAAAACGTTTGTCTAGGAAACTGGAAGAAAAAATCCCATGGAAAGAACCCACAGTCGTCACTGGGAGTTGCTCTTGGCCTCGTGGCTCTAGGTTGCATTGTGACTGATGACTAGGCAAAACCTCTCATTCTGAGCCACCTGCTCCTCCAGCCCCCTAAGAACCACGCCACAGGCATTCTGACCCTCTAGTCACTTACTGGCCCAAGGTGAATCCAATGAACTTGTTCCTGCTTAGCTCCAAGAAGTGCTCAATGTCCTTCTGTCTGAGAGGATGGTGGAGAGACGAGCCCCAGAGAAGGGAAGAAAAGCAACCCTTGAGAGAGAGAATCTTTCTGGGTTCCAATCCCTCCCATGGGAGCCTTGGAGCAGTGGGGAAAGAGAGGAGCTAACAGAGGGAACTTCAAACCTAGGAGTCCTGAAGCCAGCCCAGCTTATTGAGCCCTGAACACTCTGACCACTCCACCCGGGTCTCCAGTGACTGAAACCCCAACGCTCGGGGTCCCCAGTTACTATCAAACCTACCTGACCTTTGGGGCCCAGGGCAAGCCCTTGGGGAAAGCCACCCGCTCAGCAGAGAGGGGTGCCTGCGAGGGTGGAGGGGGCACCAGGGGGTCCTGTTCTAGCAGGTCTAACTCTCCATCTAAGGTTCGCTCTCCATCGCCAGCGGGCTCCTCTTCCTCCTCTGCCGTTGGTTCCTCCGTCTTAAAGAGATCTCTTTCGTTGTAGATGTCCAGGCTGTCCTGCTTAGTGAGGAGTTGCTGGTGGGGAGAAGGTGTGCAGAGGTCTCACCCTGGGCATCCTTGTCTGAGGCCAACCCCGCTCCCACAGGTTACTACACTTCAGGAAACAGGGAATAAGAACCCAGCACTTGTGAGAATACCCCTTTGCCACCTCAACCCTCGTGTCCCCACCAGGCCCAATCCTGGGACAAGCAGCTCTCAGGCAACCATGCCAACGGCCAGGGAACAGAGCATAGATAATCCCAAAGTCATGGTTACTTAGCTTTCAGAAAGCACGGATGCCTTTTTTATGCCAGCACTTCCCTTCCTAATTATGCTCTGCTTAGGTGAACATTCAATTAGTTTGCCTTCTGTGAGCATACACCAGCTGGCTGGCTGAGGAAGAGGAGACAGACGCTGCTGCTAGGCAGAGGGAAGCGAGTTTGGAATTTTAAATCTTGTCACAGAAAGAAAAGGTTGGACAGAAATAGGCCAAAAAGTTAACAGTCACTGCCTCTGGTTGTTAAGATTGTGGGTGACTTTTTTTTCTTTTTCTCATTTTACATTTGTTCCAAATTTTGTATAATGAGTAAGCATTACTTTATTAAAACAAAAAAAAAAATCAAGGTTTAAAAAAATTACACGGCAGATAATGTAGACCAGGTAAGTGAGCGTGACGGGCCCTGACACCTGTCGTTGGCAAACTCAGGTAGATAAGGCAGGTGAGTTCACAGAGGGCAGGTCTCAGTGCAACTTGTCCAGAGAGGCAGACTATACCTAGAACCGTAAAGTGTCATATCCCAGATGCAAGCCTCGGGTTCCGGGGCCAGACAAGACCATGGATGGCTCAGAGTAAACCTTGCAGCTGAGAAAATGGGGCAGAGCCTTGCCCCAGGCACGTGGATTTTCTGGGAGCTCTGTTGAGGTGTCCTGGGTCCCTATCCCCAGGATTATACCCTAACCTAACTTTTGCTCAGGATGCTTAGGGACTGCAGGCACTGAGGTCCAGGCCAATTACCCTGTAGCAAGACATAGATCTATAAAGTGCTATCGCAATGTCCCATCAGGACAGCTCAGGGGTCAGTCAGTCAGCTGGGGTATTGAGGCCAAAGTGTTGACTCCTAGGTTTCAGACTGGTCACATGACCCAGCAGGGGTAGGATGAGCTGGGTCATTTACTGCCCTTTCCTCCCACATCCAGAAGTCACTTAGAATCCTGAATTTTGGCCAGCTAGTGTCACAATGCCACTGTCTGCTTTAGTCCATACCCTCCGGGAACCCCGGCGGCCTCGCAGCTTGGAGGGTGGTGGTGCCAGCTGCGACTCCCCCAGGTCGAGCGTGTACGAGGGCGGGGAGGCGGCACGCATGCTCTTCACCACCTGGATGCTGTCCTCAGCCAGTGGAGGCAGGCCCAATTCTGCCCGCTTCTGTACTTTGAGAGCCTGTAGGTGCTGAAATCCACCGAGGGTAAACTAAGGGGTAAGCAGGAAAGGGGCAGAGAAGAGAGAGGAATGGAGCAAAGGCAGAGAGAGCAAGGTCAGGGAAGCATGGAAGGAGAGGAAGAGCCATAACCTCCAGTCCCCCCTGGACACCCTCCTTAGTTAGGAAGTAATACAGTAGGGAGGGGCAAATGAGGTTACAGTCCCTGTCTGAGGAGCTCAGGACTCAGAGAATAAAGCATTGTTTACTGACCCAGGGCTGCAAATATTACCAGAAATTAGGAAAGGGACTCCTAGAAGCCTCCACTGAAAAATAAGGAAAATGTATATGCCTCTAAGGCACACATCCAGGTGCCATAACCCCCAGAGTCACTCAATTTCCTCCACAGTCAAGAGGCAGTTCCCCCTTGAGGGCTGCCCTGGAGGGTGAGTTGTTCAGCAAGTCCTGTCCAGTGGGGGCCAGAGATGAAGGATCAGGGTGAATAATTAGTAACAAAATAGCCATATACTTATAAGGATTTCATTGTTGTTTTTTTTGGTTTTTTTTGTTTGTTTGTTTGTTTGTTTGTTTTAAAGCAAATCCTCTATTTATCTGGAGGACAGGCACTCATCCCCACATTCTACAGCTAGAGAAACTGAGGCACAGACCATTGCCCAAAGGTCCTCAGTAGGAGCAGAGGCCAGATCTCCCAATTCTTAGCCAGTGTGCTTCCCACGAAACATCAGCTGTATCAGGGGAAGATACAATGATAAACCAAGGCATGGGGTGGCGTCCCGTCAGCCCAGCGGAAGCAGCTAACCTGCTCGGACACAGCACATTGGACTTCCCCAGGGGCTAAGCGCTGCCCCATCCCTCTGCCTAGCTCCTTCCTCCAAATCAGCTGAGAAGCCGGGGTGGCCAAGGGCACGATGGATCGGATGCAACGTGCATGGGGACAATGAGCCACTCACCATGACCACCTTCCAGAGCAGAAGCAGGACCTTCTTTATGGGGAAGTGGGGAGCCAGGCCGCTGCAGAACTTTGTCACCATGGAGAAAAGCAGAAGGGCGAAAGGCTCCTCGTTATGTGTGGAGAAGCCTGGGGGTGTGGAGAGAGACAAGTGAGAAAGAGAGGGTGAGGTCACCGAAGCCCTGCCCCTGTGACCCCGATTCTGGGCACACTGAGGAATGTACTCACCACCCCTACAGAATGTGAGTACTTGGTCCTGAGCCGCCCGAGGGAAGCCCCTTACGGGAGGCAAGGGAGGCCCTAGAGGTAAAGTGGCTTAGCTCCCAAAGCTTGGGCTAGAGCCCAAACAAGGAATAACAGCAATGAAGATGTCGCTTTCTGGCTGAAGGACTCAGTGGCATGTCGTGGGCCACAACTCGCCTTCCCACATCAATGAACACAGGTTTGAAATCCAGTAGGCTTCACATCTTATCCCTATCTGATGACAGTGCCAACTTACACCTGCAAGTTCAGGGTTCCACGTGGGGCGTGTGATGGACGAGGAGCGGGATGCCTACCCCCATTTATAACCAAGGGAAAGGAGGCACAGAAAGGGCTACACCTGGTCCTAGCTCACAGACACAGGGCCAACCAAGCCAGGCCCTCATGACTGCCGGGCAGTACCTCTGCCCCAAAAGAAAGGAAATTAATTCTAAAAAAGGAAGAAGGACAGAAAACAGAAAGGCTGTCTGTCTCTTTAGGCAGACGCTATGCCAAAGCACCCCATCATCCCCACACTCACTCAAGTGCCACTGCTTACTCAGCTCCGTGCGGAAGGTCTCCCGGGCCATCCTCCACCCGTACGAGTCTGTCTCTCGCTCCAGGCGGATGTTTTCCACCATTAGGTACATGACACTCAGCAGCACCCTGGGGTTACGGAAGGGTCACAGGGGTGTCCAAGGCAGCTCCCGGCTTGCAGAGACCCCCAGGGATGGTCTCGGGGGTGGGGGGAACCCAGCCCAGTGGAATGAGCGCCTTCTGCTGGTCTGGGTGCCCCTGGGATTGAGGCACAGGGTAGTTCACCACGGCCCGCCCGCACCCCATGGCCGGCCGGCCCCGCTCACCGGAGCTCTGTGCTGTCCGCAATGGAGACGGCTGGTTTCCGAAGAGCACTGCTGCAGGCCTGGCTGTTGCTGCCACAGGAGGAGGGAGAGAACGAGAGCCCGTCAGTCTCCTTTACTCACGGTGTCCCCACTGACCACACGTGCAAACACGAGTACACTAGCTCTACAGAAGTCTATGATAAAGGAGCCCATAGAGCTCCTCTGCCGCCTCATCAAACCCTTATCTGTGGTGACAGGGGCAAGGGCAGGGTCTGTCATGGTCACTCCTCTTGTAATCCCCACTGTGCCTAGCACTGTGCTGGACAGAAAACAGATGCTGAGCAACACCTGACGAATAATTAATGGATGGCACCCTATCTAAAACTGCCGGGTGACAGACAGGAGACGAAACGGGGGGTCACTGCAGTGGCGGCAGCAGACAAGGCCACCTCTAGCGCTGCATAACCCAGGGGGAAAGAATCGGGCAGAGCTACAGGAATCAGTCCCGTCCCCCTTGGCTCGTGTTCTCAGCTAGAACAGCTTTCTTCATGGATTCCGGAGTTAAGCTAAGCGGAGGGTATTAATATTGGGATGAAAAGAGAACCCACCCAAGGCAGTCAGGACCCTAAAGCCAGGGCCGAAGTGGCTCATGTGGCAGCGGCAGCTGAAGAGGCCAACCTCAGCGGGAGGACAGAATATCAGAGAGCATGGCTGAAGGTGGGGGGGACTGTCCCTGTGAGCTTTGGACTGGGGTGTGGACAGACCCAGCTCCCACAGAGGGCTCTATAGTAAGGGAACCAGCATAGGACAGGAGGCACCCGTCAAGGGGCGTATCTAGGCCAGCCCTCCCCTAAGGCTTCTCACTCGATTTCCACGTGGAGTAGCTCCAGAAAGGCCGAGAAGGTCCCCATCTGATAGAGCAGGAAGCAGTTGTACCTGGACCAGTGTAGCACATCGACCTCTGAATCACATTCCCCGAAAGTGCCTAAAGGACCAGAGAGTGCCATAGGGGTTGGGATGGCGATCCCAGTTCTCTCTGCCCTGCCCCATGACCTAGGACTACCTTCTAACATCCTGCCCCCAAACTGGGCTGACGAAGGAAGGGCAAGGCCCCCTACAACTTCCCAGAATGAGGCAGGTGTGACGAGAGACAGACTCTGGGGTTAGGTCCTATGCACTCATCAATGGCCTGTCTTAAGTTCGAGTTCCCTGAGCAGCAGATCCAGAGACGAGAATTCAAGTGCAAGTAGTTTATTTGGGAGTCGACCCCAGGAACCATCAGTAGGGAAGTGGGGGAAATGAGACAGGGAAGAGAAGGCAGCCCAGAGCTCAATCCCTGGTGCGAGGGAAGCTCTGGGAAACAGTATAAAACACACACCTGAGAATCATCCCACCCAACGGGGTGAGGTGGTCGGGCTATTCATCCACTGACTCCTGTCAGTCATCGGTGAGTGCTGCTGGACTTGGAGAGCACAGTGATTTCCTAGCACTCCGGGCTGCCCTCTGTGGGCTACCGAGGAAGCCCTCAGGCAAAAAGATGATGGTGCTGGCAGCTGGCCATAGACCAGCCCACGAGATGTGGCTGGGCACGACCTTGTTTGCTACAGTCTTCCCTTCACCCGATGTCCACTCTGTTTCCTCTCCATTTATCAGTCTTACACAGTTTAGCTCCCAACTAGTTGGTTCTGACAATAGTCCTCTTATTTTGATATAAGGGCTTAGTTTTGCTACTCCTGCTAGACTATCTCATTTCTCTTTCCAACACTTGAGTAATAGGCCTTTTCTTTTCTTTTTTTTTTTTTAATTCATTTTTATTGTTAAAAAAACTTTTTTTTTTTAGGCCTTTTCTAGGAAGCTTTCCCCAGTTAATCTCATTGAATTCTGATCATTCCCAAATTGCTCATAGACAGCATCCAACCCTGCTGCTATATTGGCTTAAACTTTCTTGGGAGCTCCCTGGTGGTGTAGTGGCTAAGGCTTCGGTGCTGTCAACGCTGCGGCCTGGGTTCGCTTCCCAGCCAGGGAGCTACCCACATACCAAACAAAAACAAACAAACAAACAAAACTTTCTAAATGCCAACAAGAAACAATGCAGAGGGTCCACCATGTGTGCATCTGTCGCAAGCCCTTGCCTCCCCTCAGTGTTGGGACCAGGGCACAGCTGGTAAAGAAAACTCTGTGCTCAGCTGGTGGTGGTACACCGTCAGCTCTGGCCACATGGACCGTTTCCAAATATGATTACAGCCCAGGTTAAGGAAAAAGGAACCCATAAGGTATCCTGGCGTGCCTGGTAAAATAAAGGCTGATTCCACGGGATCCAGAAGAATACCCACCACCTCCTCATCTGCTTCGCAAAAACCAGGTAACTTCCAGCACATGATAAGATCTGTCCTTAAAAGGCAAGGACCTTGCTTTGCCAGCACAACCAGTCTTACCCTAATCCTGATAACACCATTTCACTTTGTAGTCTCCACCCCTCTCAAGGTAGCAAAGGTGGTCACTCACCTTGGGCAAGGTAGAGAACAGCCCGGGCCACCTTCAGTCGCCGCTCCCTACTGACCACCTCCAGTCGGTCCAGGAGTCCCATCACATAGGCCTTCTGGGCATCTTCCTCCAACTCCAGCCACTCCCTGTCTGGCACTGGGGACAGAAGGCCATCCAGATCGTGTCAGCTGCATGCTTCCCCTTCCTGGCAAAGCTCCTGTTAGCATATCCACCTCTGATCTCAGCCACCTACACATCCTTCCCTTCAAAAACTTTCCTTATTTAGCTGCGAAAAAAAAGGAGGGGAATGGAAAAAGGAAAGGACCCAAAATGTCGTGGCCTGAACCCACTCTGCAGTTCAGCTTCCTCCACATCCCCTCCGACTTCCACACACAGCCCACGCTGTCCTGTCTCCCTGCCCTCCTTCAAGGAGTGCCCTCTGCCTTCCTACACATGCAATTCCTATCCATCATTACAGATCAGTACAGAACTGCCACTTTCCCACAAATGCTTCAGCCAGCTCTGGCCCTCAAGATACTTCTTACTCCTCTTATGACACTTAGCATTTTCCTCTTGGCTGTAGCTACTTTTGTGACAAACACATTCCTCCTTTGCTACCAGGCTATAAACTCTTTGAAGATACCTTAGATTCACCATCATCCCTGCCTCCTGCATCGCTGGCCCAAGACAGGTACTCACCACACGTTTGTTGAGTTGAAAATTGAATTGCCACAGACCAAGGAAGGGAATGGAGGTCTGAGAGGATCACAGTGTGAGCATAGGAAATGATTATTAAATGCTACTGAGAGTGAGGCAGGGCTGGAGCTCAAGGAGCAGGCTGGGCACAGGACCCTACCAGGCGACAGGGTGCCTGCCCAGCCCCACCTCCCCAGCCCTCTGCCCTCTGGGCCTATACATCAGGGAAAGGGACCCAGGTCAGGGCCTCTTGCTTCCACTCCATGGCCTCTCCACTTGAGATGTAGGAAACTCTGTGTCCCATATGCAAGAAGGGATAGAGAAGTTACGTGATTATGGAGGGTGAAGACAGATCATGCTGTTTTAGGCTTTCTCTAAATTGGGCTGGGAGAGCATAGAGGGAAAATGCAGGTCTCTATGAATGAGGATCTGAGATCACCTTGAGTCTTGAAATCTTCTTCAAAGCACCTCTTGTTAGTGGTGAATTCCAGGTTTTCAGTGTAGCTATACAATTCTGTGGCAGGAAAGATAGGGCAGAGTCACAAACATTCCTAACACCCTTACAGAAGGGGTCAGGAGTAGAGAGGGTGGTATGAGAGAGCTAAAGCTTCTAACACATTCCTGTGTCCAATTCAATCCAGAGCCAGCTTCCCCTCTTTTGGAGTAGTTAAAAATAGCCACTTGTGTCCCTGGGTGATTAAACCATCAAACCTGCCCTCCTCCTGCCAGCTGGCTGCTATAGCACAGAAGGCAGGCTTCCACATTTGGTGAGGGCCAGGAGGAGGGTTGGAGCCGAGAGGCCTTAAGGTCATCACCGCTCCTGTTTCTTCTGCTTGGCAACCCAGACTAGGACTACCCGTCTCTAGGTAAGAGGAGGGCAACACAACTCCTGAAGTTTAGAGGCAAGATCCTCGTGCCATGCAAGAAGCCCGAGTGAGGGCTGGAGAGCATATGGTAGATGGCTCTTGGGGATCAAAGCCAGTTCATTCTCTCCCCGCCGTTTCCTCGAAGGGTACAGAAGTTTAAGTTCCCGCCCACAGCCACCGGGGCAGAAGCAGCTTCAAACCATGTAGAAGCAGCTACAGTTGCCAAAGGGCTGCCCGTGGCCAGGAAAATCTAAGTTTGCTTAGTCTTTCAGTACAAAATGCAGAGAACTTGTGAGAAATAAAAATGCCCTTTCCTACACACCGACCTCCCCCCACTTTTCTGTTTTGTACTGTTTCCCAGGGCGACTCCCCCCGCCCCCCGCCCTGGGCTTGAGCTCTGGGCTGCCTTCTCTTCCCTGTCTCATTTCCCACTTCGCTGCTGATGGTTCCTGGGATCAGCTCCCAAATAGCATGATACCAGAATCCTCATCTTACAGAGGATGAAGAACTGAAGTAGAGAAATCATGAGGTGATAAAAACAGATTTCCTCAAACTCCGTTCCCGAACTGAGGCACTTGCGTGACATGTAACTTGGTCACAGACCCTGTACAAAGCAGAGAGGTCCACAGACGAGTTACGTTCCAGCCAGTTGTCGAAGGTGGAGAAACACCTTGAATGGGAGCCAGGGCTTTTAAGTCCTGAGATCCCAAGTCCTGCAGGGACCACCGGAAGCAAATCCTATCTCTGAATCTTAAATTTTTCAGTCATTAGTGAGGAGGGTGGACATGTATTTTTTAAAGACTAGAGCACAAACCCATTCAGAAAAGGGAGCAAAGCTTTTAGGTACTGAACTTGGCTTCTGTTTTTATTTTATCTTTAAGTTTTTAGGTCATGAACTTTCTTGTGTATTTTCTACCCAGATTAAACAAATATTAACATATTTGGTTTAGACATCTAGAGTTCCCTCTTCCTCCCCAGTCTATCTTACCCCTCTCTAGAGGTAACCACGATAATGAAATTGGTGTGCAGGTTTCACGTGCCCATTTTTAAGCTTTTACTACATACGTATGTGCCCGTGAATATGACATCCTTCTGTTTTAAAAGTTTTTGTCCAAGCAGCATCATATTGTATAAATTATTTTTTCTTAGAAACATATTTTTATGTCTTTCAGTAGCTTTTTATAAGAAAAATTATGAATATAACTATTTACTTAGTTGACATTGCTCTCAATAAAGTGTGCAACTACACTTCCTAGAAACATCTTTTAGACTGGTGGGTTCAAGCAGTTTGATGCATGGATAAATTACCTTGTCACTCCTTTCCCCCTCAACATTATGCTTTTCACATAATGATCCTGAAACATATTGATATGGGTCAATTGTTTTTATGGCTATATACTGACACACTATAGTTTATTCATTCCCTTACGAAGGTGTTTTCAATTTTTCACAATGGCTGCACTAAGCCTCCATACATGTTTCCTTGTGCCCGAGCGTTTTTGAAGCATGCCTCTAGAGTTGCTGGGTCGTGAATCGTGTGCATCTCCAACTTTGCTAAATAGGAACTAACTGCTTTCCAATTTTATACTCTGTTCCTTATGCCAAGCAGCTCTGTACCCTCACCAACCCCAGGCCTTTAAGTTTTGCAATCTGATGACTGTGAAAGAATATCTCATCATTTTAATTTGCTTTTTACTGTTAGCTAATGTAGTTGAACATCTTTTCATATATTTATTGACCATATGGTTTTCTATATTATAAATTCCAATTCATATTCCTTGACACTTCTCCAATGGGTTCTTTTTCTCTCCTCTTCTTTCTTCTTCCTTCCCTCTCTCCCTCTCCACACTCACACGCACACACACATTCTGGATTCTAATCTTTTGTTGGTTATTAAACTGTTTCTGTCACTCATCACAAAATTTATTCACTGTGCTTATTCATAGGAGTGTCTTTAAAAACATTTGTCTCTTTGAAAAAGCATGTCTCAACGTGTCACTTCTATGTGACAGAATATTTAACTTTCACACCATCTCCACCCAAAGCTCCTTTATTAATAACTGGCATTTACAGCACGTGTCACACGAGGTCCCTTAATGTGAGGAGATCACATTTAGCATGAGCTAAAAATCCAGAAAGACAGAAGCAGCACAGCACTGAATGAAGGGGACCACTTAGCTCCAGCTCAGAAACATCCCAGCAGAGCCCCACTGTGATATGTATAGTGAAATGTCCAGCCTTGCTTATCTGGCCAGCTGTCTACAGTTTTTCTTCAGACATTGCTGAGATTTACTTAAGGGACAGATGTTAGGGGAACAGGGCAAGATGGAGGAAGAAGAGAAAAGGAGAGATGGAATGGGACAGAGAAGGAGAGGGCGGCAGAACAAAAGAGGGTATGCAAAGATTTGGGTGACCGTGGGAAGAGAAAGAGGGGAGACATGGGAGAGGGTGGAGAGAAAACATGTGAACATCCCAAGAGAAAAAAGAAGGGTGAGCAGAAAAGTGATGCTATGAAAGAATGGAGAGTCCCAAGGCCAAGGGAAAATTCACGGAAAGAAATGTGGACATGAATGAAGAGATATTTACCGCTGCAGAGTGGACAGAAGAGGGGGTGTAGAGAACAGCCTTTGTTCTACAGCCACTCATTGAGAACACACAAGCTGCCAAGGGAGATGACGATCCCCGCCCCACCGGGCATTCCTTCACTCTCTAGAGACCCATCTAACTCCTACCTGACAGCTCTGCTGCGTGACCATCTGCGTCTCCATACTCAAATTCCAGCGTGGGGCAATCCACAGAGCCCTGTAAGGAAGAAATCTTGTGGTCACTTGGGGAAAGTGTTCATGAAAGGAGATCATACATTTTATTCTCTTCCCCTCTTGGAGGCCAAGGTTAGATCGGGGGCAGCTAGGAGAGTCCCATCTGTGCCTTTTACCCAAGAGGTAACCTCCTACAAGTCAAAATTTGAGGCTCAGCACCAGGTGGGGCTGAAGATTCCTATATAGGATTCCTATACAGAAGCAAAAACGGGGTAAAAGGCCAGGATTGCGAGCAGATATAAAAGCTACAATCTGTGCCCATATCTGATCTGCATAAATGCAAGCCAGAAGGGCATCTAGCTGATCTCTAGAAAAATGAGATAGAGAAAAACAAAAGAGGCTGGAGACTGAGTCCCATCACATGGTCAATCAATGGTTTAATACAAAACCCCTGAAACGATGAGGTTCAGGCATACCAATGAGCCAGGAGGGTGATGCCCCTGAGAGGGCACAGGACCTCTACATCACCCCATCCCCTATCTAGTCCTATGGCCCTGTTCATTTGGCTCTTCCTGAGTTGCACCTTTTATAATAGAATTGTTATCATAAGTATAGCATTTTTATGAGTTCTGAGTCATTCTAGTGAATTATCAAACTGAGGAGGATGTCATGGTAACCCCTGAATTTGTCCTTGGCCAGATGGAAGTACAGGTAGCCTGGGGCTCCACTTGTGCCAGGTGTCTGAAGTAGGGGACAGTCTTGTGGGAATGAGCCCTTAACTTGCGGTGACTGAGCTAAGCAACTAGAGTGTCCGAATGGAATTGAATTAATGTCAGGGAATTGTTAGAAAATGACATGCTCAGTTTTCTCATCTGTAAAATGAGGACAATTCAGAGTGTCATTGTAAGGACTAAATTAGTTAATATAGGAAAAACATTTAGCACATCAACCAGCACTTGGCAGAACTATGTAGGTGGTTACTCTACTTAGAATTTTACTTACTCTTACAATTGAAATATTATATTGCCAGATGAGTACTAGATTTATTGGGGTGATCACTTCATAAGGTATATAAATGTCTAATCACTGTGCTATACCCCTGAAACTAGTATAACATTGTATGTCAACTATAATTAAAAAATAAAATTTAAAAAAATGGTCGCAACTCACAGGTTACCCCTACAATTTGAAAAATAATGTTTTAAGTTGCATACATTCTTTAAATTTAATGTATTGAACTATATTTTATGAAAAATTCACTTTATTGCCCTGAATTTTACCCACTTTGCCACAAACTCTATAAAAGATTTTGAGAACCAATTAAACCCGGGGAATCTGGCTGAAAGAGGCCTGAGGTGAATCCTTTGGTAGATTAAGAATCTTCTTATTAAGCCAACAATTATTCCCTAGCTTCCTTTTTAGGCTGGGAAGTTCGTACACTAAGCCATTGGGAGAGGGTAGATCAATGGTGCCCCCTAAGTGATGTCCCAGCAGGCTCTCTTGACTTGTGCCAACAGTAATCCTCTTCCCGTAATTCTTTAGCAGCCTAGAGGAGGGAAAGCCATCTCCTCTGAGGACTCTCTTCCACAGGAAAGCAAAAGGAGAGGGACACCAAAGCAGACAAGCATCTGAGTCTGGCATCTGGGTGCTGTGGTGATAGGGGATGTACTGATAGGTAGAAGCAGCTTTCCTGCTGCTGTGGAAGGTGGAGGGAAGCTAATCTTTCCAGCCAGGCTTTTAGCAGGCAATGAGCCCAGACAGAGAGGATCACAGCAGTTATTCATTTCCAAGCCTGAGAAGTGCAGAAAATCAGGAGGTAAGCTGCAGTGCAGGTAGAAAGCAGAGCCTCTGAATACTAAACTCACCTGCAAAGGCAACGTCCTATCAGAGCCTTTTCCTGAAGGAAGACTTGATATTTAGGGACAAAGCCTCCGACTTCGGGAGTTTTAATTCTCCCACAGAACATATATTTCTGAAATTATTTTATTTACTTGCATATTGGCTGTCTCCCCACCCCCACTGGAATGTTAGCTCCCATATGTCAAAGACCTGATCTTGTTCCATTGTATCCCTAGCACCTAAATCTCTGCTGGGCATATAGAAAGGTTTCAATAATTGTTAAATTAATGAAATGACTCATCTTACCACCCTCCCAAAAAAATTTGAGCAAGAACAAAATCTCTATGTGGGAAGGAGGCACAGGGTCCCCTAAAAGGCCAGATTCATACTGAGGCGGGGAGGGAGAGGGCGTGGTGGAGAGATCTGATCTAGCAGGGCAGGAAGCTGAGTTATGCCTCTGCAAGGTGGTGTGATGCACAGCCAGTCTTTTCACCTCCTCCACCTCTCCTTTTAAAAATGGGATGGATTCCTACTCATCTGCATCAAAATGGAAAGCATACATGAAATCACTTTAGAAACTGTGAAGTACTTACTAGTCAAATGGCAAGCCATGGACTGGGGACGCCTAAGCCCTGGCCAGCTCTACCCCTTGATGATGATGATGATGATACACTACTAAGCTACTCTGAACTGACCCATTACATACACTGCGTCTGCAGTGAATGAAACATTTTACATTCAGTTAGAGCACTCGGATTTTATCACAACCTCCCGAGGTAGACAGTGTTAACCTCATTTCACAGATGATGAACCGAGCGCCTAGATGTTTGGCAGTTTGCCAAACGTCACAGAGTAAAATGGTAGGGCCGGGACTCAAAACCGGGGTGGCTGGCTCCAAAGTTGGTGCTCCTGGCCACTGGGCCTGATGTATGATCTTGGGCCAGTTACTTCTGTCTCTTCTACGTCTGTAAAAGAAAGGGCTCAACCCAGATGATCTCTGCAGACCCTTCCGCACCTTACAGGCTGTGGTCTAGTTTTCCTGGTCTCCGCTCAGATGCAGTTCTGCTCTGGGCTAGTGGATGGAGGCTGGCTGGATGAGGGGGTGATGATAATCCACTCCTTTCATCCTCTGGCTCAGGATTTCTTTTCAGAAGAGGAAGCCACCCAAACACTCCATACTCCTATCTCTGGGTTTGCTCCTTGGGGCAGTTCCATCTACTCACTCCTGCACGGCCCCCGCCTGGATCCTGTCTCTTTAACCCTTCCAGGTAGGGATCCCGAGGTCGGCGGAGGGCATTCCCGCAAGCGCTTGCCAGCCCTGGGGGAGGGGGAGGGAAGGGCAGAAGGCACGCGCACAGCGGGGTCGACTCGGGGAGCCTCGGGTGGGAGGGCGGCTGCCCCCACGCACGCCCCTCCTCACTGCGGCGGAGCTCCGGCCTCCCCCCAACACTCAGGCCACTCAACCTCCCCGCGCCCGTTTGCTCCTCTGTAAATCGAACACACGAATCCCCTCTTCCAGCAGCTGCAGCGATCCGTAAGGTAAATATTTGGAAAGTATCTGGTACAGGTACGCTGGACATCGAGCTGGGTCTCGCAGCCCGACCCCGCGGCAGGAGACTGGCGGAGAGGGGTCAGGAGCTACACAGCCCAGAGTCCAGACTGCGGCAGACTCCCCAGGCGCCCACTCCGAGGGCAACCCGGGCCGCGCCGCGGGGTCCGGCGGGGGAGGCGGACGGGGTCCAATCACCTCGGCCACCTTCTCACTCGCCGTTCCTCAGCTTCCCGCCTGTGGGCTCCTCCCGGCCCCAGGGGAAGCTCTCCGGGCTCCTCACCTCCGACTCCCGCCGCTGGCTTCGGAACGCTTCCCGGCCCTTAGGGGCCGCCTGCTTCCCTTTGCCGCCGCCGTTGCCGTTGCCGTTGCCGTTGCCATTGGCGGGCTGGCCCCCGGCCCCCGGCGCCGCGGGGTCCTCCATGCGGCTCTGGGTAGCGGCTCCCTTCAGTGGATCAGCGATCTCCGCCCGGGGAGACCCTGCGGTCTCGCGCCGCGATCTAGGCCCCGCCTCCCTTACGCCTATTGGCTGCGGTTGCCTCTCGCAGCCCCGCCCCGCGGCGCGATTGGCTGTTCGACCACTCGGAGCGGGACTTGGAGGAGGTGGGGGCTCATTCAAGGGTTTTTTTCTGTTGTCTTTTTTTTCAGTCCTGCGGCGTTCCAGGTAGCGGTAGACTCCTGGGTCGGCTCCCAGCTCCACCTCCCGAGTTCTGGGCCCCTCTGCTTCTCACTCGACCTTTTTAGGGGAGCTCGTCTCCCGCTTCTGCTCCCCTGCCGTTTCCGTTGCCCCATTACTACAGACCTAGGCTCTCAAATCCCGGCTCCTGCATACGTCCCAAATCCCGCTTCCGTCGCAGGGGAGGGATGGCACCGCCGGATGGCCAGGGACTCCGCAGAAATCGAGGGACTTGCCCTTTCTGGAAGCTGAGGTTTCTGTAGAGAACCCCCTAGGAGTGAGGCTTGGCTGGGAGACTAGGGGTTGAGGGGGAGGGTGGGGCGTTTTCACTTCACTGAAATTGCTAGTGCTTTTCAAGGCTGTTCCTGGTCCTCTGCCTTTTTCTGCTGAAGTGGGGGACCTTCCTCACGGTCGAGCTGGGGAGTGAAGCTTGAATGGAGAGCAAGCCCCTGTCCCCACCTGCTCCCCAGTCTTTTCCTTCATTCTTCTAAGATCCCTCCTAAGGGCTCAGTGTTACCTGGGACGAACGAGGCTGTGTGGCCTGCCCAATCTGGAATGTAAAAAGCAGTAAATGTTTGGGCAATCTGGGTTGGTAATAGCACCCCTAAACGAGCAGCCTGAAGGAAATCGGTAGGACCAAATTGGTAGGACCTGGGGTATTGCTGAACTGCCACTTTGTTTCAGGCATTGCACCAGGCACTTTTTAGATATCGTATCATACCTCTCCCTGACAGATTGGTTGCACGAATTGAATACTACGGACGAGGAAACCGGGACTTACAGAAATGTGTTACTCCTTGCAATTCTCAAAGCATCCCATCCTGTCTTGTCTTAGCGTCTTCCATATGCACTGTTCTGTCTCTGGAGGGAACTTTCTGTTCTTCTCTTGGCTAACTTGTATTCTTCCTTACGATTCTATTTAGTCATCACCTCCATCTCCTTTTGACCCGCCTCAACCCACTCAGGGTGTGTTGGTGTCAAGTCTGCCTGGGTCCAAAATGCTTCTGTTTCCCCACTCTATCTCCAAAGGGGCCAAAACGAATTACTCCCCCCTTGTTAAATCTTAGGGACAACTCTGTCCCTTTCTTAACCGTATCTCTCCCTCAGTTTCCTCTGCTAGTCAGTGAGTGACAGATCAAGGCAGAGTTGACCGAGCAAGCACTCATTGGAACTTTTTGAGTTTCTTTCTCTCCCTGATCCCCAATTATCTCCTTACTGTACCCTCCATTTTCCCTTTCCTACCCGCCCTCGTCCCCCAACCTAGATATAAGCTCCTTGAGAGTACAGCCCAGTTTTTGTATACTTCATTTATGTATATTTAACACAGCGTTTCTGTACTATTGACTGAAACATTAGTTGTTGTGGCGGGGGGGGGGGGGGCTGTTCCTTGCATTGTGGGATGTTTAGTAGAATCCCTGACCTCTCCTCAGTAGATGCCAATAGGACCTTTCCCCTAGTGTAACCATAAAAAATGTCTCCAGATATTGCAAAATGAGACCCACTGGTTTATTAGAATTGAATTGATATGAATTTCCAAGAAAGCCCCTGGCTCAAGGCCTAAACTTGATTTTGGAAATTTTTTTTAACTTTGTTAAACTCTTAAAGATTCATACTCTACTTTAAAATTCACAACCTATACGTAGACCATCATTGCTTCAGTGTGAACCAAGAATTATTCTACCTACCCTCTTCCAATCTCTCTCCCTCCAAGCAGTCAGAGCTCTGTGATTGACAGGCCCAGAACTTCCCTTTTGTGAGCCTAATCAGCAGGATCCCCAACAGGAGTGGCCATTTTTGAGGCTTTGTTCCTTTTCCAGCCTACCCCTATGGCAAAGGGTGATTTTCACTTGGGAACAGGATTGACAGCTCCCCTGTCCCCTCTGGCCTCTATGTAAAGCTATTTGCTGAGCATAGAGCTCCATCTGGCTTTGCTTTCAGAGAAGGGGTTTGAAAAATTGGTGCTACGAAGACTGCAAAGAATCAACATGAGGGGAGACCTCAATCCATTATTTTTTCCAGTGGAATGGGAGATAGTAAAGCTCAGACATCTGTCTGATCATTATAGGCTCGGACATTCAGAGCTTGTCATGGAGGACAATATCCGGAAAGAACTCCTGCAAGAACATGAAAGCACAGGTTAACTGAAAACTTTGAAACTACAGACCAAGGAATTGGCACACACTCCATTTCTTTTAGCTTATTTGTCACAAAGAAGTGACAGTTGTCCACACCACTGACCACAGAGGTACCCATAAATATACCTGGGAGCTAATAAAGGGCTGGTCTACAAGTTTCCTTCTTGCAGAGATGGCTCCAGTGCTGTGTTATTTTTAAACCTACCACTTTCCATTGTCCCAAAACTCAGATTTCCTGAGGCTCCTGGCAGAGGGCTGGAAGTATAAATAGAACCAAACATACCCCCTTTCCCCATACAATCACTCCACTCTAATCCACGGAGGTCAGATATGTGATTAAATAGGTAACATCTGGCACCGAGAAAGCTTAAAAAATAAGATGCAGAAAGTCTTAAAATAGCTAGTTTTTGAGGGCATTGGGCAGCCAGAATAAAATAGTAGAGAAAGGACAGAACACCCTCCTTTCTCCATCAAGGGTATGCATGGGGGCAATGAGAAAACATCTTGCATACAGGATATAGAACTAGTTAAGACTGTCGACAGAAGTAGCCAACTATCAGAAAGGTGCTTGAAAATGGGTACTCTACTGGTAGTAGAGAAACAATAGGCAGCTGAATTCTAGTCAGGCAAAACCCGACTTAAGACACAAATCTCTGCTAGGTTCATGTCTTTCTTCCCCTTGGTTGGATGTTGTCAGGCACTGGGTGTCAGGGTCCTTTGGTCCCAAACCACGGGATGCTACAATAGCTTCTTCTGTACTCTCTAGCTAAGGGCAGCATAAAGAGAGGTCTTGGGGAACCTAGAACCAGGCTTTAGTTTCTGTGCCTTAAGCTTGTACCTCTCAACTCCCCAGGTGGTAGTTCTGAGAAAGCAGGTTCTTTATACACGTAACAGGGGATTGAGGGGCTATTTATTAGTGGAATGGCCCACCATGCAATAAAGGACTCTTACAAGGCTGAGGCCATTCAAACATGCCTACTGTAACTGCTGCAGCTTTTCACATCCCTGCCCTACAGCAGGCTTTTTCATGTGTTGCCCTGAAACCTCTCTCATCTCGGAATTCCTAGTTCACAGAAGCAAGGAATACTCTCAAGACAGGAATCCATTTTAAGAATATTTTATTTATCTTTTGAGATTACATATTCATTATTGCTGATCTAATACAATCACATAGACATAAAGATTTCCAATAGCCTCTTGGAAATGGTGATCCTTAAGAGGTTTTATTACCTTTCAGCATGATGACAGTAAGAACTAGATGATTATTTTTATATATATATGTGTGTGTTTATGTATGTATGTATGTATATATAGTTTAGAACTTGTCCACATATAATTTGCTGGTGTTGCCTATTTTCTTTACATAATTTTCTTTTATTAAAAAAGCTTAATGCAATAATCCATTTTGATTTCTTTTTTAAAACTCTGACAAAGTTAATTAAAAAAAAAACAAAACAAAACCCACAGGAGTAACAATGTCAGATCTGTTCAGAGAAAAGCCAAGCAGTTTGCAGGAGTATGTGGCCATGGGAGCCTTGCTCACATAAGAGGGTAGGATGAGGAAGTAGAAAGGCAGAAGGAAGTTAGACCAGATACCTTTTTCCTTTTTTTTAATAATGAGAAAAAGAAAACAGTATTTCCATTAAAAAGGCAAAAAAGAACTTGACAACTAACAATAATTCATTATAGGAAAAAATGATAAGTATCCCCACAAACCAGGGCCACAAAGAGATAATTAGTCTTCTTTCTCATGCTTCCAGATACCTAGGATGCATCTAAGGCAAGAGCTTGAGAGAAGATAATATTTGTTCTGATTTCAAAAGGTAGATAAAGGGAATAATGATCAAATTCCAACACTAAGGTAGAACCCAAATACTCAGGAGACTTGGGCCTCCTCCTTCTTAATGGTTGATGGCACAGGGTTCCCAGAGAGAAAGAAGTCATCGGAAACTCAGAGGCAAATACCTCATCGTGGGCAGCAACACTGGCAACCTAACATGGAAGTCCAGTGTGGCTACTTTTCCATTTGGAATTTGTCCTTCACTACAGCAAGGCAAAGCATGTCAGGATCAGCACATAGTAAGCTCCACAGAGAGCCAGGCTTTACAGAGAAACAGCAGGTTATGATTTCTGGCCTAAGACACAATAGGCTACAGTCCACATACCTGAATATGTGATGAGGTACAAAGATCTGAACCTTGTAAAAGGGATCCAATTAATTAATATGAAAATCAGAACTGGGTAGGCAAGTGGAAAAGTTAAATGGCCTGGTGGAATTTTCAGCATTTATGAATTTCATGAAAGAATACAGCCATGTATGTGGCCTTTTTCTAGTCCTTGGTAAGACACCTGGCCTCTGAGAAACCAGACTTGTGTGGGCTGAGCCAAAATAGTATTTAATGAGGCAAACAGCCATTTACCAAAGGTCCACCTCTCTACCTCCAAAAGGCAGGCCAATTCCAAACTAGCTCTGAAGATAGTATGTGAAGACCAGGGTAAGTTGGAGAAGGTGGAAGCTGGGGAAGAGAATTAGGGTGGGAAGGTTACAGGGATCCTGGGTGGTCTGGTGTTAATTCTTGAGTCACCTTGGTCTTGAGACTTTGATGCAGACAAGGATAGGAAAAAAAATGAGGAAACAAACAAATGTGACAGAATAATTAGGGTTGGCAGGGAGAAAAGGGACTCATTTCATTCAGAATTCGTAGGGCCACTCTAGACTTTAATTCTTAGAACCAATCTGGTTCCAACAGAACTCATGAGACTTAAAGGTCAGTCTCTAAAAGGAAGCAAACTTTTTAGGTGGAACATAAAATTTCAGGCTGCTCACATTACTAATTTTTTTGTAGCGTTGGAGTTACTCGAGAAACGACCTCTGAAATACAGAATGCTATGATGGAAGAGTCCAGAACGTAAAAAGCTATCCCAACAGAGGAGAAAGACCACAGACCAAACTGCAGAGACATTAGATCTCAGTTGCATCAATGGCAAAGACCAAAGAGAGAAATGTCTGATGAGGTTCAAACCAGTCAAACCAGCTCTGATCATCAGGAAGCAGTTTGCAGTGCCGTCTCTGCATAGCTTCGCCAGTGACGCTGCAAAGCCCTTCCCAGGGAACAAATAAATACATGCTGCTTCCTTAGGGCGTCAAGCTGTGTGCCTGCAAGCCTTGTTCCATTTCCGAAGCCCTACACCCGCAAATCCCTTGGAAAGGACGCCTTTCCTTGCCCAGTTTCAGAAGTAGTTTTAGATAATAAGTTTCAGGAAGCAAAGTTTCACAACAAGCCCTCCTTTTCTGAGACAGTGCCAATTTGGAGGGGGCTTCCTGGGAAACTATCCAGTTAAATGACAAGAAAATAAAACTGTGGGCCCTAGTGGGGCTTGGCCTCCACCTCCTGAGCAGAGGTTAGTTGGGTTAGAACGAGAGCCAAACAAATGTCTGACAGACTTCAGAGCTGCTGAGGAAAAGCAACGGAGGCACATTGCTCTTGGAACCAGAAAGTGTTAAAGTGGACATAAATATTCACGGAGAAGAAAGGGGTCCTGGGAAAGGAGACTCCCAGTAAGCACAGGCACAGCTGAGTTTCTGGGGTAGCTTGCCAGAACCATGACACTCCTTCCTTCCAGCCATTTTATAAAGAAGGCAGCGACAGTGACGGTCAAGGCTGGGGACCCAGGCCATATTAACGCAGTGGCTTCCAAAAGGCCTTCCTGGGGATGGGCCAAAGCTGAGAAAGGCAGCTGCTGAAAAAGTATTCCCGAAAACCCCAGGGAACAAGGAGGGTGGAATGCCTCGAGTAACTCCTGAGCTTGGACAAGAGAAAAATGACCACTGCTGAGGATTCAGAGCCAATGGCAGGTAATGCAAAGGATGCACTGGGAATGGTTACCCCATTGCTTTCCTTCCTCAGCCTGTCCTCTGCGGCTCTCACAGCCCTCCGGCCAGTAACCACACTTTGGGCCAAGGCAACAGGCACAGGATTCTAGATTTTAATAAATAAATAACCTAACATATAGGGTGAGCATGGGAGGCGGCTGATTGGAGAAGCAGCTTGCTAGGTTCTTTCCTGTATAGGAGTGGGGGGAAAGACTTGGAGTTCTATTCCTTAAAACTTCTTCTGGCTTGAATTACAGGAACTTAATACCTGGAAGGAAAAAGAAAGATGAGACTGTAATGTTATCAGCATGAGGGGATGCTGGGACAGGAAGGCTTGCCTAAAGGTGTACCAGGGAGGCAGGGACCTTTCTGGAGTGTATGGTGAGGGGAAATAGTGGTGCTTTTTCATATCAGCAAAAAAGGCCAGTATTTCTCCACAAAGAGGTAAAAATCATACCAAGACGAAATGGAGAAAGGCAAATGCAGGAAAGGGAACACCACTGCAAGTCTGAAGAAGGCCTCGAAGAGTCCCTTGGGGGTGACAGTGAGGGAGAGTGGGTTTATTTTTCTGAGTTCATGTCAATATGGTGATAGATGCAAAGACCAATGCTAGTGCAGAAAGCTTCCTTGCTTTCTGGGGAACCCAAGGCACCTGTAGTAATTAGGCTTGAATGGCCCATTCTTGTTGAGTCCCAGATACTTGGCCTGTTCATCGGTCAGCTCTGTCAGGTGGGCATCAAAGGTGGGCAGGTGCAGGCTGGCCACATACTCATCTGGAACAGAGCATAGAAGCCTGGCATAAGCATCTATGCCTGTGGTCTGACTAGGCCTTAAAATGTTGGAAGAAACCTTTCAATTCTTAGAGCTGGATGAAAAATACTCAAATGGCCTTCGATGCTGAGGAATGGTTGCTTGAGCTTTAAGCCCCATGCGTTTCAAAGCTATAACCTTTCTTCCCCATGCTGCTTCAGCCTTGAACTTTCCTTCTCCTCAGAAAGAAAGAATGGGTTAGTGGGAGAACTAAAACACGGGAAGCTCCAACTTTAGTTCTGCCACGAGCATAACACTCTGAGTCACTCAGAAAAACTAACACCTGGGAAATCAGAAAGAAATGACTAAGAATGATAACTCACTGCCTTGCTTTCAGTACCCTTAGTTCTCTTATGTGTTTCTGTTTGTATTCTCTTACCTGAGTATATATCACTGACTCAGAATTTTATATCATTTTCTATGTATTTGTTTGGTCTCCCTAATTCATTACACATTCATCAGAATATGGAATGTTCTATTTCACTAATATTCTCCCACAGTGTCTATTGAAGAAAACAATATGCCAACTACTAACGGTTGCTGTGCATCTAGTGCTAAAGCAAAACAAAACCCAAAGCTGATTTAATCCCTGATCTTTGCCTCGGGTGTTCATAAACACACTGTATCAGTTCAGGTGCTTAAGGGAGGTTCTTTAAAAATTTAAGACAGTTTAATGTTTCTCTTATACAAAATACCACATAACGAAACTCTTAATAGAAGCTACTCAGAATCTTTCTTTTGGCCTGAAACAATAGGGTGAGAGTTAGAAGGTATAGTATGAAAGTGGTCTTGGTCTGGGAAGTTTGGTAGGGGCTCTCCAGAAGCCTAGAATTGGAGTGAGTCAGATATCACAAAGTAGAACATGATCCCTCCTCTCTCGGGGGAAATTTCTTTTCTCCTTTGAGATTCTTAGATACAAGATACTTTAAAAGAGAAAATCCTTCAAATTCACCAGCAGGAAAACTAAATCACAACCAAGTGTCATGACTTCACTAGGGCAACTCATGTGGGAAATGTGATAAATCAGCTAGGATGCCTATCCTAGCTTCCACTTTACATGATAAACATATCCTTCTATCTAAAAGAAACATAATGCCCCTGACTCTGAACTACTTTGGATAGGACAGGGATGGAAGGGCACATGCTTACCCATTTTCTTAGGCAACAGGTAGACATCCTGCTTATAGCGACCCTCGGGAGCATTGTAAAGCTCTATCAAGGCAAGAGCCTAGAAAAGCAGAGAGATGGATGCTGACATGCCATTCACAGCAATCCACCTCATATCAAATGAAACCCTAATGGTCTTATGACCCTCTGCAGTGCACTCTGGAGGCCTTACCTGAGTAGTAGCAGTGATTGAGAGCACAAATGTAGGCACTGTGGAGCAGCTTAGGTTCAGCAGACGGCCCTACACAGCACAGATTAAGACACAAACTGGTTAGGACACTCTGGCCTTTGAGGAGTGAGGAAGAGCATGCCTGCCATTTTCCAAATACTTCCCCACTCATGCCTCTGGACCAAAAACAGGTGCTCAATAAATAGAAATTAATTGATATTTAAGTGAAACCATAAAAAATTCTGGAAAATTTAATGAAGGTAATAAGTAAAATATCTCTGGGATTATATAAAAAGGAATAGAGAAGGTCACATGATACTGAGGCTTAAGCCAAGGGGTTTTATTTCTCCTGAGGTTTCTACTTTCTATAGTGGAATATCCTCCTTTTACTGCAATGGCATTCCTTTGAAAGACTGTCCTAAACAACGATCTCATCAAATTCAGGGGCAAACTCTCCAGGTTGTGAAGGGAGATGTTTTTTTGGATTTAGGTGGCTGTGGTGAATTTTGCTTTTCTTTCTCGGTTTGGTTCTCCTGAATTCGAGGGCTGTCTTGTATTCTGAGTGGATGATTCAGAAACTAGAAGAGCTAGAAGCTGCCTCCAATGCCATCCTTTCCTACTTTATTTCATGGACTACCTTTTTATTGCTCAACCATAAGAACCAAAAATAACCGTGGTGCTTGCTTTTGTCGCCAAAATTACTAGATGGAACCTTCCAGGGCAAGTAGAAGTAAGTCACCAAGACAGTGGGCTGACATCAAAGCAATTAATGACTATTTAACAACCTGCCTCTCCCCTTTCTTCCCCTCCCTGTACAACCTCTTTCTTGTGAAGAAATAATTCAGTCCTTTTACAGATGCCCTAAAGTATTTGAGAAGGCGTGATAAGGTGAGGAAAGGTAAAGAGAACACAAAGGATACTCAAACATAAATTTAAGGACCCCTAGATAAAGACTATATATTTTACATTTTCAAATTCAGGTTCAATTAAAAAGTAATTATTCTTCCCATTTCCCCTTCCTCCATCCCTCTCCCTTCTCCCCTCCCCTCTTCCCCTCTCCTCTCCCCTCTCAAAAGATAAAATTAAAAAAAAAAGGTAATTATTATTATCCTCCTTGTTCTTTTGGTATCTTTTCCCGAAGAGGAAAAAGTGTCAAGATAAGAGCAGATTTCAAGAAAGGAAGTGTCCAAACATTGACACAGAAGGCTAAGTGCCATGTAAGTCAAGAGTTAAGTCTGAGCTAGAAGCCAGGAGAGGAAAATGTCAATCACATAACCAATATGTAGCTGGGTATCTATTACACATTTGGCTCAGTTCAGGGGAATAGGCACTTAAAAACAGGAAATCTCTCAGGAACGACATGACCTTCCCAGAGTTTGCCTAGGACAGTCTTAATTATAGTCAGGAATATCCTTGTGCTTACTGGTTAAACCATCCCACAAATGACATCTCTTTGTAAGCATCACTCACAGTGGCACTGGTTCTATCTGTTAATTTCTTTCTCAGTAATAGTCATTATCTGACTCAACCTGTAGAGTGACACAGAGAGACAGGATAATTGGTGAAAAGTGGGGAACCGAAATAGTTTCTTAATTGCCAAATGAAAAGACCTTTTACCATTAGATGTAAAATCCACTGATAAAGTAGGTAAGCGTGTACTTAAGGGAAGCGGAAGGTCTGAGAGCACATGAGGAGGAGGGACCTGGGCATTGCAGGCTCTCCTGTCAAGGCTGACTCTCTCTTACCAGCCTCAGGTCTTACCTCTGCCAGCAACACTATCCGCTTGCCATCGGGCCATATCACGTGGTCGACTTGGGACCTCACTCGCTCCCAGGTCAGTTCTGGTGTCCGCAGACTTGCCTGGAATACATACAGCAAGCACACTATCAGCCAGGCCAAGTCCCACGCTGCGGACAGAAAGATGCTGAAGGGAGCCATTTCAAATAGCAAGTTGAAAGGAGCAACCAACATGCCAGATGGAGAATACCTGTCCTGGGTGGTTAGGACTGTTCCATTTCAGGGAATTTAATCTTACGCCCAGCCAGGGAGGGATCACTCAGGATGTCATTCCACAACATATACTGTACGCCCACTCTCTGCTGAGCACAGTAAAAGGTGCTATGGAAAATACAAAAGAAACCAAAGACATGGTTTCTGCCTTCAAAAAGCTCTTATTTTAGTTGGGGACACAAAACAATACATATGTGAGGGGGAGAAAAGCCTTTAAAATACTTACAAAGCGACATGCAAACAAGTGCAAATTAATACAGTGCAAACTGAATACCTAAGTGCTGAAGAGACCCAGGAAAAAGGAGGACCAGGGCTGAGTGAGATTAGTTAGAGAAGGCTGAATGTCCTAAACATAGCATGCTGGGGCCCAGGTTCTGCCCTCGTGTCCCAGTGTTCTGCTTCCACCTTCTCAATGATGGTGGTTCACCCTGAAGTTACAGAAGCTTTGTGACCTAAGTGCCAATGTGAGGTAGCCTTTGGAGAAATGCTTAATGGTAGAGTAAAGCTCCCAATGGCTCACCCTCCTTCCATCTCTGTATAATGTATATTCCGAGAACAAGAGAAAAAATATTAAGTTTATTAATAGCAGCAATCAAATAACAGTCACAGGGTTTACACTTAAGACAACTTCCCTCTGCCGATAGACAATGCCTAAAATAGAAGGGGAGTCTGTATTCTAAGACTACCCACTGTCTCAAGGTAGTAAAATTGAGAAGTTCTGCCAAATAGTAGTTTTCAGACAAATAAAGAGAAACATGATAAGATATGCAATAACAGTACATACTATATTCTAGGCACTGTAGTAAAAGACACCATTATAGATATGACTGTGGATTCCTCTGCTAGACTGGGAGCTATTTATGGACAGGGACTGTATCTTCTTTTCATTATTAATCTAGTGGGAAAGACAGATACATAATTATATTTCAGCATGTTAAGAACTGTACTAATGGTCTGTACCATTTCTTTATTAAGTAGATGGGAAATAAAGAATTTCTTGAGCTATGAATTTTCATAAATTGGTTCAACCTTTCTAGAGGGCAATTTGGCAGTAACTAACAAAATTTCATGTGTATCTAATCTTTGACCAATCAATTCCACTTTTAAGGCTCTATCTCATAGAAACACTTGCTCAAATTCAGAAATAAAAGTGCTCAAGAATGTTCATCCAGTGTTACCTGTAGTAGCAACAATGTATTTCAACAAGGGGATGGCTAAAGTAAATCAGAATAATTCCATACATGGAATATTATGCAATTCTTTTCAAAAAAAAAAGTATAGCTATAAGTATTAATATGAAAACCATTCATTAAATGGAAAAAAAAACAAGTTGCAGAACAACATATTATAACCTCAATTTTGTAAATTTTTTACTTCTTAAACACATTTACAATGTTTTAAATTTTAGACTAAGCAAGTATTACTTTAAAATTAGAATTTTAAAAAGAAATTTTATAAATAAATACTGTAAATAGAGTTTAAAAATTTAAGGGAAGACAATTGGGGGAAGTTAAGGATATATAAGATAAATCCTTTAACCTTTAGTAATATCACCATAGAAGGCAATAACCACATAGAGCCAAGAGATACTCCTTGGACACTGGTGTTTTTTTATTTTTCTTTTTATTGAGATGATGGGACTTTAAACTACTTCAAGTTCTTAGTGTCTCACACTCCTATCTCCCAGAAGACAAGCAATCTGGGTGACTGGGACTAAAGAGTTACTCCATGATTAACAAGGGTCTCCTGTGTCAGAAGGTACTCTGTGGGAAAAAAGGTATGCTGGAATCAAGGAAAGGACACTTATGAACCTCATAAAGTGATCAATGCTTAGTAGACGTGGTTTACAAGAGCACTGAAATGGTTATGATGCGAGCATAAGAACTATGGGTCAGTTTAAACATGGCATTTGAAGGGAAACTTGGTTGAGTGATCTCTAGCATTGTCCAAGCAGTTCCAATAACCCATTAAGGTCTATTTGGCAGTGACACTCATCAAGAGAAGATTTCCTAAGGGTAGCACTGTTTTACAAGAACTTCTCTTAAAGGCATCCAATTGTCTCTACTGTAGGTTTACAATTACTAAGCAATCTACCAGGAGAAAGGCTACCTTCCCAAAACAAGGTATATGTCCCATTGTAAATTAGCCAATTACTATGCTTGCACAAATTATTGGTATTATATGATTTTGAACAGTGAACATCAGTTTTTTCAGAGAGAACTGTGGTTCTAGTCTTACAAAGCACATTGTCAATAGCAAGTCTCAGGTTGCAATTCTTTGGTTGACAAAAACTTTTAAAGCATGTGTACATAATGGTTTAAACTTTAAACATTTGAATGGTGAAGCTTATAATCATACAGGCCTTCTATGTGATGCATATGGGTAAGCCAGTTTGCTTTCAAGGAAGAGGAAATATATGAAAGACATGGCCAAAATGCTAAGAGTACAACCTGACCAGAGGTCCCCTAAGTATTCACAGCATTAATATTTCTCAGGAAAAAAATGCAGCTTTCTAAATGACCAACTCTTAGTGAGCTATTCCTTCTTTAAAATGTAGCAGTCAACATCTCAAGGTTAGGAAAATCTATAAATTTCTACTTGCACTTAACCAAATTGTTCTCCTTCGCAGTTTCCGAGTTGACTGACTTGAGTTGACTGACTTAAAGTGACTCTCCTCTCTTTTTCTCACACTCTGTACCAGTCCATGTGGCAAATCCCATTGGCCCTACCTTCACAATACATCACTTATCACTTCCACTGCTTACCCACCTAATCCAAGCTACCACCTTTTGTTACTGAAAATACGGAAAGAGCCTCCTATTGTCTCTATTACTAATCAAGTTCCAGAAGTGTGTTGTTTCTTTTTTATACTATAGCCTGAGTAGTCTTTTAAAACATAAGCCAGATTTTTGTCAGACACCTTTTCAAAACCTTCCAACAGCTTCCCTTGCACCCTAAATAAAATCTTAACGTCCTTATCATGGCCTACAAAGCTCTACATGACCCACTGTCTCCTTGAGCTACCTCTTATCCTCATCCCCTCGCCCATTCTGTTCCTGCCAAGATGGCATCTTTTCTGTTCCTCAAACACATTAAGCACGTTTCTACTGCAGAGTCTTTTATTCACCATTGTCTCTAAATAGCTTGCTCAGATGGCTTGCTCCTTCAATTCATTCAGATTTTTGTTCAAATGTGATCTCCTCAAAGAGACCTTCCTGGATTACCCTAACTAAAATAGCATCCTCAGTGTCCTCACCTTGCTGGTTTTCAACACCAGGCACTAGCTGACAACACTGTCTATTTATTGTCTGTCTCTCATAGTAGAACATAAGGTCCAAGAGAGAGTGAATGACTCCTGTATCAGTTACTCACTGCTATTCTTCAGCTGAGCACTTGGCACAGAGCAGAGCAAGTATTCAATACAAGTTTGCTGAACAGTGAATGGACATTTAGGTTTTAATTATTAGTTGAGTGCTCGCTTTGGCAGCACATATCCTAATTAGTTGAGTTTGCTATTTCCTTAAATATCATTTTACATGCCCTATGACACTACCATCAAAGGCTGAGTCTAACTTAACTTTCCCAAAGCTCTCTGAGCATCTCCCTTTCTGGACCATTTGGTTGAGTCATATACCTTCTGCTAAGAAGAGCTCAGATCTGAGAAATGGCCTTTGGCTCATGTCCATGGCAGATACTAGGACTATTTATCTAGCATTACCTGTAAAACCAGGCCTAGTCTCAATACAGAAGCCAGGGTGATCCCTTTAAAATAAAAGTCGTCCTTTTAAAACAGAAGTCAGATTGTTATAAATCCTACGACAGCTCCCTAATTCTCTCAGAAATTAACAGGAGGTCTTACAATGGCCTATGAGGCCCTATGAGATCTGGCCCATTACCTCTCATACCTCATCCTGCTCCAACTGCATTGGCCTCATCATTGCTCCTCAAACAGACTAGGCACCCTCCTGCCTCAGGACATTTGCTCTAGCTGTTCTCTCTCCTTGAAATGCTCTTCACCTAAAAATCCACATGGTTAATTCCTTCAAGTCTGTTCAAACATTGTCATCCCAGTGAGGCTCATACCTGGATCCTTCTACTTAAAATGACAACCCCAGCACTCTTGACTCCCCTCTACTTCTTCTTTTCTCTGTGGTGCTTTTGCCTTCTCACATACTATACATTTTACTTATTATGCTTATTGTCATTTTTCTCCTCCGAAACGTAAGCTCCAAGAGCGTAGGAATGTTTGTCTGTTTTGTTCTTTGATTCCAAGCACCTAGAACAGCACATGGCATAGAGCAATCACCCAATAAATGTCTGTGATTGAAGGTAAAGAGTCTCCTGGGAGACGACTCATGTCTGGGCTGCCTTCGGAGGAGAGATTACCATCACAGTTTGAAGTTAATTTGGAGATCACAAGGAGGTAATAGTACAACATTCAGGAAAATAAAACAAAATAAAGCAAAAACTGAACTAGAAGTAAAAAAACCCCTGGATTTTATATTCCTTTTTTAATCAATGTATATGACTGAACAATGTACTTACCTTCTTAGTTTCCCAACTGAAAATCAGGGATAAGAATAATGCCTCATGGGATCATCAAAAGGATGAAATGAAATCAAGTAAAAATATAAATATTATAGGACTGCTTTTGGAATTACTTTTATTTCAGAACTTCATGAGGATCTGAAAGGGAAAATGCCTTCCCAGTCCCCTTAACCAGAAGTCTCTTCTCATTAGGGCTCAGTGCATGACAACTTCCCTTAAGCTTTTCCCTTCTGGGGACTCTATAAGAAGATTAATCCAGAAAAATATAATCATGTGCTAGGTGGTTTTAGAAATATTAGTGGGGGTTCCCTGGTGGTGTAGTGGCTAGGCTTCGGTGCTCTCAATGCTGCGGCCTGGGTTCAATTCTCAGCCAGGGAACTACACCCCAGTCCCCCCTCCCCCAAAAAAGAAATATTAATATCTTGGCCATTTTCAAAAGGGGCAGTATGGCACATAAGTAACACTTAACAACAAAAAAGAACTAACTAAATGATTGATTGTAAGCAAAATATCATAGTGAGACAGAGTAATGCAGCCACATCACTCAGAAACCTCAAGGGTAGAAACAGGCTTTGGTAGGTTGCTTGTCCAGATATTTTTATAAGCAGAAGTATGGAGCACAGAGTTAAAAGGAGAAACCATTTCAAATAGAGTATTATGAGAAACGATTTCAAATAGATACTATCCAACAGGCTCTCAATATATCGACTGATCCTTACCTGGCAGTGCTGAAGCTCAATCAGAGCAGCCCTCAGTGGAGATGAAAGCATGCTTTGCTTGAGCCATTTACCCAGACAGAAATACAGTTGTGCCAGAAAAATGCCAGAAAAATTTAAAACCAGAGTGAAATTCATACTGAATGATACTTTGGTAAGTCTGAAAAGAAATAAATAATACTTCTATTAACTATTACTTGGGAAGCTTAGCAGGACCAAACGTTATATTGGATTGAAAAATTTTAGGGTGAATATAATCAAATTAGAGATCCAAAGAGAGATTTTCCAGGTTTGAGGAACATGAGAAACACATATTACTGAGTTGATTGTGACACCTACAGACTCAATTACTATAGTTTGGAAAACAGTTAAGGGGAAGAATTGCCAAACTTTTTTTTATAGCCCAATGAAAGAGGGAAAGAAAAGAGAAACCATGGTATTGGACAGACACAGTAAATCTTAAGCAACGTTCTCATCCTAGACCATAGCTTTCTCTCCCGTGACTTGTTTCCTTGGACCAACCTCCCTATCTCACTTTTATGGTAAAATTAAACATCCCCCAAATATCAACTACCATACTGACTCGCATTTATTATATCCTTTTTGTAGTTTTGAATTTATCCAGCTCTCAATCCTAAGCATAAAGATAAAATGGTCTACGGTATAAGTAGGCTTCAAATTTGGATAGAAGAAAACAATCATTTTTTAAATAATTAAGCTGAGACAAGAGAAGCTTTATATTATTCACAAGTACAGGTCACAGGGCTAGGAGGTAAACAGTCTGTGGACAGCTCTACCAGGACAGCCTTGTTTAGGATGGCTGGTGACCCTGCTCTTTCCTCTTCTAGTTTATGTTTCTTGGCAAGGAGGAAAAAGAAAAGTCCCCAGCGATAAGTCGCCTGATCTTACCACATCAATCTCCGTGTTGGAGTGCCCCATGTTACAAACGATGCAGCTATTCTTCATACGGTCCAAGTGCTCTCTGGTGACCACATTCTTGTTACCTGAGAAGCAGAACAGACAGGAATGAAGTTGGACCCAGACCTCACATCATGTAAAATTTAACTTGAAAGGGAGACCTAAATGTAAGAGCTAAAACTATAAAACTCTTAGCAGAACATGGGAATAAATCTTTGTGACCATGGCTTAGGCAATTGGTTTCTTGGGTACAATATCTAAAGCACAATCAACCAAAGAAAAAATAAACTGAACTAAATCAAACTTGTAAACTTTTGCATTGCAAATGATACCACCAAGAAAGTAAAAAGAACCTACAGAATAGGACAAATATTTGCAAATCATATAACAGATAAGGGCTTGTATACAAAACTATTTAATAAACCTTTAACAACCCAATAATAAAATGACAAACCAATTTAAAAATGAGCAAAGGATCTGGATAGACATTTCTCAAAAGAAGATATGCAAAAGAAGGTGTGCCAATAGGCACATGGAAAGATGCTCAGCATCATTAGGCATTAGGGAAATGCAAATCAAAACCATAATGAGATACCATTTCACATCTGCTAGAATGGCTGTAACCAAAAAGACAGACAATAACAAGTGCTGGAGAGGGTGTGGAGAAACTGCAATTCTCATGCATTGTTGGTGGGATTATAAAATGGTGTAGTCACTTCAGAAAAGTCTGGCAATTCTTCAAAATGTTGAAAGTAGAGCTACCATGCGATTCAGCAATTCACTTATAAGTATATACGCAAGAGAGCTGAAAACATGTTCACAGAAAAACTTGTACATAATGTTCATAGCAGCATTAGTCTCATAGCTTAAAAGTGAAAACATCTCAATATCTACCAGTTGCTGAATGGATAAATAAAATGTGCTAAATCCTTAAAATGGAATATTACTCAGCAATAAAAAGGAATGAAATATTGATACATACCACAACATGGACAGACACTGACATGCTGAGTAAAAAAAAGCCAGTCACAAAATACTACATACTGTATGATTCCATATATACAAAATGTCTAGAATAGGCAAATCTATACAGACAGACAGATTAATGGCTGCCTAGATGGAGGGTGAAATGAGGGGTGAATGCTAGTTAGTATGGTGTTTCTTTTTGGGGTGATGAAAATATTCTGGAATTAGAAAATGGGATGTTATGAAGAAAATCACTGAACAGTGTACTGTAAAAGGGTGAATTTTATGATATGTGAGTTATATCTCAATAACAAATCAGCTTGTGGTGAAGGTTGTATGACCCTATAAATTTGTTATAAAACACTGAATTGTAGAGATAAGTGGATGAAATCTAAGGTATATGAATTACATCTCCAGAGAGCTATTTTAAAAAAGAGATTTGATGGGATTGATGTGAAGGAAGAACATTTTCCTATGGTTCCTCATCTTTGCCCCCAGCTCTCCCTGAGGCTACAAATATATTTCTATTCTTAAATATTCTGATTTTCTTCCTCTCAAATACAATATAAAAGAAAACCAATGTTCCAACAGTTTAGGGTTCTACCATAAAGATAAAATCTCAGTCCAAGGAAACTAGCCATTTCTGCATATTCTAAAACTGAAAATTTACCTCTTTGGGAATTAACACAACTACCTTCTCCACTTTCTTTAACTATGAAGAATTTTTCTCTAGCTTTGCTTTAATTATAGGAACTAGAGAAAAATATACATCACTTTTAGAGGTGAGAGAAAAAAATCAAATGTACAAATGTAAGATCTAGCTTCCCAAATAAAACTAACTCATCTCTAACCATCTAGGTGGCTGAGGATGGATGCAGATATACAATAAATGGATGGGGAAGCACCTTTCTCTAGGGATGACCTAAAGGCATACTTTTGGTCAGAGTTCTAAGGAGGTAGGGAGTATGTTTTTGTGGACCACTACTTTTGGATTTTAGATTCTGGTTTTGTTCAGAACATTTCCCCAGTCATTTTTCACTTGTACCATGAAAGTGTTCCCAAGTGCCATGCTATTTTATACATCGTAAGCATACCTGTACAGGTAATAACAATATCCACTTGTCGGATGACCTCATTTAATTTCACCAGTCGAAATCCATCCATACTGTAGAGATAAAGTATTAATTAACCTAAATAGACAGCTGGGGAGCCTTTTGCCACAGAACCTCAAAAGCTATTACTGAGTTCCTTTGGTACCTATGTTGTAATTTCTTGATATAGATGGATGATTCTTAGCATGAAGAATTCAAACCATTTCCTTAGTTCATACAGGACAGAAATAAAAGGTTCTTTCACATCACTGAAGCCTTATTCTTCCTGACAATAGGGAGACAGGGTAACCAATGCGATCCCCCAATCAAGTTTCTAGAAAGTGCCACAGTAGCACTTGAACCTACTCCCCATTTCAACTGCCTTCTCCCAAATCACCAATGATCTACAGAATGCCGAAATAAAATTTTTTTCTTAGACTCTTGTATTACTGGATTTCCTTTGCTGTACTAAACACTAGTTGCCTTCTTAAAACTCTCTGTTCTTTGCAGTCCATGATACTGTCTATTCCTGGTTTTTCTACTTGTCTGATTGCTGCTTCTTGATCCCAGTCAGTCTTTAAATGTTTGTACTCTGTAGGGCAGTCTTTTCTCTATTCTTTCAGCACTTATCCATACCATTTCCTTGGCTACAAATGACCCCTTGTAGGTGGTTGATTTTGCACATTTATATCTTTAGCTTGTATCTCTCCAAAGCTTCAGAGCCATGAATCAAATTATCCACTGAATGGCTCCTCCTGGATGTCACACAAAGATCTCAAACTTACTGTGCTTGAAAAGAAACTCTATCTTTCCCACACCCCCAATTCTATCTGTTTCTTCTTATTATTTTCTATCTTGATCAACAACATTGCTATTCACCCCACTGCATAAGTCAAATAAACTAGAATGACCTAGCCTACTGCCTCTCCCTAATTGGCACTGTCACCAAGTCTGGTGGATTCTTTTTCCTTAATTCCTTAAGAACTCTTGAATCTGTCCCCTCTTCTCCAGATGTGCAGGCCTTGCTTATGTTCAGGTCTTATTAATTCTTGCTTAGATTTCTACAGTAGCCTCTGAATCAATCTCATTGTCTCTAGGTTTACATCTCTCTAATTCCTTTTGCAGACTGATTTCCCTAAAGAAATGGGTCATGTCACTTCCTTGCTTAAAATATTTCAGTGAGACTGCCTGTCCTTAAGATAAGACCTAAAAACTTATATTGATATATAATTATATTGATATGTGTGTGATTCGTACGTCAACACTACCATGCCCCTAAATTTATCCTATTGGCCAGCTATATTAAAATACTTTGAGCTTCTTCAAAATGCTGTGTTCTTTCCCTCCTTGGTAACTAAGTACGTGTTCCCTGTACCCGGAATTTACTTCCAAATTAAGAAATCACTTACACAACTTTTAAGACTCTGCTCTACTGACACTTGTTTCGACCTGGCCCCCTTACTTTTTTAGTTCGATGTTTCTCCTCTGTGCTCCTACAGAAGCATGTGATGTTTACCTCCAGCACAGCACTTACTACACTGCATCGTGGCTTTTGTCTGTGTGCTTCTAAAAGGAGGAACCTTATCTCATTCATGTATTGATCTTACTCACCTTCAGCACAGAGCACAGTACCTAATATAATGTAAATAATCAGTTGATGTAATTTCAACTAATATCTCAATCAGTATTAAAGCATGCTCAGGTTTCTTGAATAAACCCTTAAAGTACTAGGATGGTGGCTGGAGGCCTGAGCCAGAGAAACTCTGTTGGGGGAACCTGTGGGTTATGGCTAGGATGTGTGAGGAATGGTGAACAGGGGGAAATATTATGGTAAAATCTTTATGCCTCATTCGATCCTGGGCACCTTCCTCTGGAGGGTTGGTTAATGGTAAAGATTGGGTGGGTTATCCAGGCCAAAGGCACTAGGGCTTTGCCGTAGTTTTCAGAGACAGTGATTTTTCCTGCTGAGGATGGCAAGACACAATTTTAATAATAGCTACCATTTAGTGAGCACTTATATGACGGCAGCTCTGTGCTTTATTGTATAATGTATAATCATATAGAACTTCTCTTTGAGGTAGGTAAGATTACCCACATTTTACAGATGGGAAAGGAACTATATTTTTACTTTAACTTGTAATTCTGGAATTATTTCCAAGTTAAGAATGACAAGAATTCTACAAAAAACTCCCATGCACCTTCACTCAGAGCTAGCAGGTTTTACCCTTCATTTGGATTTGTCTGATAGCTCCCTGATTAGGGGCAGGTTATACATTTTTGGGAGAAATATTACAGATGTGCTCTCTTCAGGGCATCACAACAGGAAGGCTCTGGTGCCAGCCTATTTCTTTTTTGATCACTGTTTTCGAAGGGAGAAGGATTACATTCGGAAAGAGTAAGGGGCTACTTGTTTTCTGGGTCAAGACTTGGGCTATTTCCATAGGAATTCTACATTTTAGCCTCTCTGACAGTCTCTCTGAGCAGTGCCCCTTCATCTTTGAAAGACAGGTGCTTACAGTTAATGGCCAGCCTCTCTTAGGATCTGGGCCCCTCTAAGTTATAATGTGCTTTTAACCAGGCCATTCTGTGGAGGCAGCTGAAAGATCACACGGTGGAGGATGAAGTGAGTCTCCTCTTGCATGCTTACTTACCAGGCTTGAAGAGCACAGATGGGGTCAATCTCAGTTACATAAACAATGGAGCCCATGGCTTTTAAGGCAGCACAGCACCCCTTCCCTACCTGAATAGGGGACAAAGTATATATAATAAGTAAAGCCAATGAGCAAACAGTTTCTCAAAGCTTCTGGTAAAGTGTACCCTGCTTTCTACCTCCAAAATAAATTTCACTGAATAGATTCATGCTTGGGGAAAAATAAGAAAAACGAAGAAATGAATGTAGCTCACAAACAAACTCCTAGCCATTGCTTAGCACATTCATGTGCATAAGAACACCCACACTCACGATTTATAATCACAACACGAGCTAAAAGAACATCACAAACAGTGCACTGGACCAGTCGGAAAATCAATTTAAGAAAAAAATGGCAAAAATGCAAAGGGAAAAAAGAAAGACTGTACTTGAACCAGAGGGTCTCTAACGTTACTTTTTCCCACCTAAAGTGGCATAAATGAATGTACTCTTATGTCCACACAAATGAAGACTCCTACTTTATTTCAACAAAATACATTTTAAACACCTGTTAAGTGAAAGGTTAAGCCTTACCTCTCCATAGCCACAGACCACCACCTGCTTTCCACCAAACATCATGTCTGTTGTCCTTTTAAGTCTAGGGGGGAAAAACACTAAATTAGAAAAACCTTGTTTCTCCCTTGAGATTAGACTGGGTCTCTTTGTTCTTATGTTTTTGTGGGGGTTCCCCCCCCCAATTTTGAAAGGAAGCCTGATTTCTATCCTACATACTGTATTTAATAACTAGAAAGAAAGGTTTAATAAAATATGTATTTTCTCACTCCATGCTATCCAATCAATTCCATCTGTATGTGAGTTTTTCCTTTATTTCCACCCCAAGTGGTACAGAAGGAAAGAAGCTATAGATTACGAAGTAACCTTTAAACATAAAAGCAATATATATTTATTATATAACATTTGGTATATATAATATTTGGAAATAAAAGACACAAACAATAAGATAAAAATAATGTAAATTTTATTTAGGAGGTGACAACCTCTGGCTTAATGGAAATACTCTAGCTTATTGAGTTAGACACATAAAATACAACACTGTAATAAATGAGTACTACATTTAGTAGTATCCGAATGGCCTATAAATCCTACATAAATTCGACAGAGAGGGTGATGAGCAACAAGATGGAGAATAACTTTGAAACATGCCAACACTAAGAGACAGTGAGTTTTTAGGGGTGGATTTCTTCTCAGACATGTTTTACTTCTTTATCTCTGATTCTCTATGAAACCAGAATAAAGGTCTTTACTGTTTTCAGGGTTTCCTGGAAGAACTTGTAGAAGTTTCTGGTTTCTCTTTAGGTTCAATCACTCTCCTTTCTCTAGGAATCCTTGGCTAAGCAGAAGGAAGTTTTCAATTAAAATCAGCCTATTCTGAGATAGACTGTTCCTACAAATATCTGTAGGCCTTTCTACTCACTTATCTATCTTAACCTCTCCTGTTGAAGAGTCTAGAAATGCCCCAAAGATAAAGTAGAAATCCTGTCTTTTTAATAATTTGACAACTGTATTCAAAAGGAACATGTATAACTCCATAAACCTGAAAGAAACTCAATAAATATCAATTAAGTGCAAAGGCAATTCTTGTTGCATGAAGAGAGTAAGTCTGGCTGTGCTCCTACCATACTCTCGAGTCATGGCTTAGGATAATGGTCCTAGAATGGCTAACATAGCAAGAGAAATCAATAGATCATATTTCTGAGTTGCCTTTGCTTTGACTACTTTTTCCATGTCTTTCTGCCTCTCTTCCCAATTACTATACGTAGTCTTTTCTGACTACAAATGACTGTGTGGTGGAAAGAAAACTCCATTCACACTGTTATCCTGCAAACAATAGGCTGACAGACCTGGACAGATTCCAGTCAGGTAGTGTCTCCCTGTGATCTTAGGGATGCATCATCTGCCACAAGGTTTGCGGATAAAGGCTAGAGAAAAATCTCAGTCAAGGAAGGACTTTTGGGGAGGGATGGGGGAAGCTGTCTGGTGGTATGTAAGAGTCACATCAAGTCTCTGACTTCTCATTCTTCTAGCCCTAGGACCTTCTAGAAGAGTTCCTGAAATATGATCTATTTTATGATATAAAAATCCTATCTGAGATATCCTTAATCTTCCTACTGAGTGGAACCTAGTCTCTAGAAGGTTACACTCGCACTGCTTTTTGGGATTGCAGACCATTACAGAAGTGTCCCCTAGGAGTCAGCAGGGCCATTACCTCACAGCTTATAGTGTAGTGTGTACTAACTACCTGAGAACTAGAGAAGCTTAATCACTAATCCTTTCCTCACATGAACTCACTATTGGCCTGAATGTCCTCCTTTCCAATGCAGTCTTCTCTGGAGCATACTTTGTCTGTTCTTTAAGTTCTCCTGCTCTCAACTCCTCTAAGAGGAACAACTGTCCACGACCCAGTTGGAAAGTTTATACCATCTGAAGGTGCCAATGAGCTCTTACTATGTAGCAGGTTTCTGGAAGATGTTGTTTTTCTGTTTCTTCATTAATCTTAACTTTCATTCTACTGCATGCATCTTACTTTCACTTTCATACATTTCTGATATTAAAGAATCTTTCTTACTGGCAGGGTAAATAAACACTGCTTAGGAATTTGTCCATTTTTAGGAACTAGTATAGGTACTTTTATGTATCTTTTACTGAATTAGGCTCACAGATTTGAGACTTGAAAAAATCTGTAAGATATTTAGTTGTGGATGAATAAATATTTTAAAGAGTATATTACCCAGGTAAGTATTGATTTTATCAGGCAAAAGGCTATTTTCATTAGAATAATACTTATATGTAGACAGACTTAGGGATAGTCTATAAACAGACTGATGGATTGAGAATCCGCTCAAAGGTCCAATCTATCTGATAATACCATTGACTCAAAGGACAAATAATTAACAATAGTTCAAATTTGCATTGGACATTCCATTTCCCCCCATCACCAAAAAACAGAATTGAAAGGAAAAAGCTTCCCCTAAGATCTAACTCCATCTCAGGACTTACTATACAGGGTTCTAGAAAAAGGGCAAGGGAACTAACATTGAACAACAGGATTCATACCTTATCTCATTTAATCCTCATAATAACTCTATGAGGTAGGTCCTACTGTCACCATTTTACAGATGAGAACAGAAGCACAAAATGATTAAATAACTAGTCCACAGCCTTATAATTAATAAATGATGGAGCCAATAGTCAAACCAAGGTCTTCTGGTGTGGTGTCACAATCTGCCTGGGGTCCAGAATGGTTAGTAACGTGGCGTGCAAGCCCTTTCTTCGCTTTCCCATTATCCAATAAATGATGAAAACCAGCCTAATGGTTTCAGATAGGGAATTACTGAGGCTTCTTAGCAAGAATGAAGGACTGTCAGGACACAAGTGTAGAAACAGAGTATTTGGTATATATTCAAGTAGATTTTGTCAAGTCCTTACAGATTTGGAAAACTAGAAATGCCTTGGAGAATTGACTCTGCTTACCCCAGCTTTCCAGATGGCCAAAGAATTATATGATAGTTAGACTCTTTTCCCAAATCATCAAAGATACTTACATGTTTATAATGACTTCAGTTGTCCTCAGGCCTATTAGAGTCACCAAGTAAAAACTCTGCTACCAATAGATAGGGACTAGTCTGATTTTTTAAGTAAAATAGATCTGCTTATAGTAATAATAGCAATGGTAGTTCTGGGTTACAAAATTTTGAGCATGATGTGGTGATAGACCCAGAGGTGCTACATGAATCATTTCCAGAATAACCCAAACCAAAAAACTTAGAACTTCAATTAAATAGCTCAAGTTCATCTCAAAAATGATAAAAAATTACCCATCAAGAATTGATTCACGGCAGCAGTAGAGGTTGTCAAATTTCTGTTTGGTGACTGAGTCATTGACATTCATGGCTGGAACACACAGCTTCCCAGCTTTGGATAGCTGGTACAGCCTGAGAATGAGAGAAATCAAGAAGAACATAAAATGATGAGACACTGCAATCTACCATAATTTCCTATCAAATTCTAAAAATAATGTTGATTGGGTAGGCATGAGAACATGACACACAACTCATTTATCCTATAAGGTGTATATGGAGGAGTAAAGAATATTTCTCTAGAGCCTGTATACAGCTTAAGAATAAAGATCTTAGTCAAAAGGCATGAGGGGAAAAATCTCTGCCTCACTTCTAAATTGTAATGATTAAAATATAAGCATTTAAATTGCTTATTAATTGTATTTCCCTTTTTAATTATAAAAAGAATAACTTTAAGTACTATTTTAATCCCATTACTCTAATGCAATAATTCTAATCAGTCTCAATTTTATAATCTCAAAACACATACCTATAAATATGTATATCCACATAGAGGAGTTTTATTTAAATTGAGTCAACTCAAAATCAGAACCAGGTGTTTTATTCAAAACCCACCCCTTTCTAAGCGTCTGAAGGTATGGTGTAGCCTACCATTTTGTATACTCAAAAAGGTCACACAATACTGAAGCAGTGACAGTGGCATATTCAAAATTTACTTCCCTAACAACTTATCCTTCATAATTTCAGTTCTTTCTAGGTGAATGATAGTAAACAGAAATTATTTCAATTTTATGCAGGGAATTATTGCTCACTTAAGGAACAGAACCCTAAATCCTTGCTCTCTAGAGTTTAAGTGCTATTAGAGCCCAGGTTTTTGTCTGTTTTGTCCAGGGCTCGATCCCTAGCACAGTTCTTAAAGCCATTCCTGGCTCACTGCAGAAGTTCAACAGGTATCTGTGAATAAATAAATGACAAGCAGTCATTCATTACAATGACTAGAAAACATGAGGACCACACCTCTTTCCCTACTCATCCCCTCTCACTATTTTAGGTTTGTTATTTGTGTTGTTAGTTTTAAAAAGCAAGTGTCCAGACTTAGATCTCATCACTGCATAGTAGGCTCCAATTTTTAACATAAGGTATTCTATAGGTATGTGATTATAAGAATATATGTCTAAGCTGCATAAAACCTGCATGCCTATGTCAAATCTTACCTATGGACTCCAGTAACACTCTCCTCTACTATGCCCTTGATTTTCTTAAACATGTTGGGATACTTCTTATAAATCCAGTGAGTAAGATCCCCACCATCATCCAAGATCTGCAATAATAAGCATCAACAATGTTATTCATTTTGGCGGAAGCTCAAGGCTTCCAGTGCTTTTCTGGGTCTTATATCCCAATTACTAATTGTCAATTTGCAGGTATTTCAAATTTCTTATACAGATATAGAAAGTAACTTGAAGGGTGAAAGGCCAATTGTAATTCTGATAGCCAAATGATCATCCCACACGACACACCTACTAGATCAAAATACAGAGCAATGCAATAAGGATTTTTTTATGGACTAATAACTTAAGTGGTTATCTAGACCACCAGTTCTTGAATGTGCTATAGATATTCAGAAAGCCTATATTTGATATTAGCATATTTCTATTGGTTAAATTCAGGACCTTAAATATAATCAATTAAAGCTTAGTTTAACAGGGCCAGATAATTAGTCTTCCTTCCAGAACAATGGTTTATGAAACTGTATTCAGGAGTTCCCTGGTGGTGTAGTGGCTAAGGCTTCGGTGAAACTGTATTCACTAATATTTTACTTCTCCCAAAGTACAGGCACTCTCTTACCCAAAATATCAGGCAGCACTGTAGGGTTTTGCCTAGCACAACCTCACACACTAATTAAAAATAACTAGGGAACTGTGCAGCATGTAGGTGTGCAAGTATGCCTCTGAACAGCTCATCACTATTTCAGGTTGGGCTTAAAAAGAAACACAATGTTGTGCCCACTGAAGCTTTCATCAGCAAAGGAAAGTTTCTGAATTATAAATAAGCTGAAGAAAGAGCAGCTGGGAATACTATTATTATATTATATTAGGCACAGCACTTCAGCTCTTCACCTATCTGTTAGAAATGCATGGTAGGACTTTCCAAATTGTTATACCTATCCTCTTGGAAAGTCCCACAGAACTGAGTTGGCCCCTGCTGGCATGCACCCATTTTGCAGTCCCATCAATGATCAATTCTGCTACAAGTGCCAAAAATGCCATCCTGGATCCCTGGGTATACAAAATCCCCAACCTCATGTCTACCACTGATCTCTTTTTGCTTCTGCTTGTGCTATAGATCTATTTTCTCTGACTCCACTAAACCTTATTTGAGAGCAGGGATTGAAAGCAGGACTCTCACTGAGGCTCTTACACTCGCTCCATACTATTATACAAGTTTGGGCTCTATTTTCTCCCAGGAGAAACCCTCAGAACAGATGCCCTAAGAAACGGGAAGGCTCCTCTGAGTGTCTCTTATTTCTGCATGTATGAAATCCCTCATGGAGTTTCCCCTTGTAGCCTCTGATTCCCTAGCCACACAAAAGATCAAAGACAAAAAAAGATGGAGCAACTGGAAACTTTTAAGTCCCACCATCCACTTTCCCCTTTTAACAAAGGTACCTAACATAGGCAGATAGTTGCTATCCCTAGTATTTACTGATTGAATGTAGCCCATAATTCCCACCATGTACCTTTGTTGCAGAAAATTCTTGTCACTAGGGAATCTTCCTGAGGTTGGAAAGCAAGGAAAAGTGCTAGATTTGGACAGGACCCTAAGAGATATGTCTTCTGAGGGTGACAAGTGTTTTTCTCCTGTCTTACTCTCTTCATTAACCTTTCCGGCAGTTGGTGCTGGTTCGACAGTCTATAAAAGCTCTCTGGGAACAATCCCATGTACTCTCTATGCTCATGACTAAAATTAATGTTATATTTCCAGTAGAAACCCCCTGTATATCTTCTTGAATGCCTGTCAGTCACACTCCTTCCTGTCACTGTTAAACTCCGTTGGAATTAGCTGACTCATCGTATGGCCCTCTTGTCCTTCCCTTTCAGGATATGAAAGCTTAACCCAGCTTCCTCAAACCTGCACATAGTGCAAGGTGACCTGGATCACAGAATTGCAAAAGATAGGCTGTTTCTCTCTGCTGTGTACCAGGTGAGACCAGCTCGCCACTATTTAGCAGCATGTAAGAGTTGGACTAGAACTTCAATGATTCTTTTTTCAGTTGATTCCCTAATTTCTCTTCTCACTCATATGCAGAAGTGTTTGCAAAATAAGAGTGCCTCATACTTTGTGTAGCTTGTTGCTTCTCTTTGGGAATCTAATGTGCTATCAGCCTTCAAGAACTTGATCTTTTTAAAAAATGAGACAAAAAAACAAAACGAAAACAGATAACCCAAAACTTTGCCTAATTATCTTTCTTAAGGTAAAGAATGAATAAAGAGAAGAAATTTGAACTTGGAATCCCTTTAGGTTTACTATAAATTTAGCATATGGTTCTAGAGAGTTAATACAGGAGGGGGGGTCTGTATGTATATTTAGATTATTGCTGTTGTTGGTGGTGGGGTGAGCAGTAGTAGATGATAACTCATCAATTTCATTATTTTTTCTTTTTTTGGTTGGTTCCCTGGCTGGGAATCAAACCCAGGTCACAGCGGTGAGAGCACCGAAGCCTAGCCGCTATATCACCAGGGAACCCCCTAATCTTATTTTTTTAACCAGCCATGTGCGAATAATCCTGAGTGGTATTTTAATGTTGCAGATGAATATAATGCTTCTAAGATCAGCACTAACAATTATAGCACTTTGAGGCTACAAAGGAAGTCAATATTCTTGGGGTACCCTGAGAATAAGCATCCAGCTCCGCTGGAAGCCCAGGTACATCAGATAGAAAAAGAGGCATTCTCCTTCTTTCCTGTTAGAAAACCCTCTCCTAGGCCAGAGCCCTGCACAGCCCCCGCCCCTAAAGGTTATGTAATATTAGCAGAAATCTAATCTACCATGTTTGGCTGCCAGCCCTCCACATTCACACATCTATCAATGCACCACCAAAAGTCGTCTTCTGACTCTCCTTTCCAGGCAAAGACAGGAAAACCTAAGAAAAAGGAACAAAGAAAAACCATTAAAACCTAAAGAAAGGGATGACCCTAAATTTTGGCAAGAAGATGTTTTCCCCCATTCCGAACTTGTTCTGCTGTACTCCTTGGATTGACCTTCTTCACGGATTAGTACGGCCTCAGCTCCTTCTTCCACTTTTGTCTTTGTTGGTCATTTTTATCTTGTTAGACCGAAGAGGACAAACAAAAGGGACAAGAGTATGATGGATGTGAAAAATATGACTAGAGGGAAAAAAGAAGAAACCAGAAACAAGTACTTCTTGATCCAGTCTAATTGGAATTCTCACCATTTCCCAGTTACACTTGATCTTTCTTGCTTCTATACTTTAGTCATCGCATCCTCTTCACGAGGAAAACCCTTACATTCTTCTCCATCTGTTAGAATGTTGTTGTACTTGACGGCCCAGTGAAGTGTCATGTTCCTAATGAAGCCTGGTTAACTCAGCTGGAAGGGATCTCTCAAGCAATGTGAACTTTTATAAGCTCCTTGTTTGGGTGCTGAATGTGGATTTATGATCTGTTGTGGCATTTATCATCTACGCCCTTCTGATATCATTATCTATATATGTGTCTTTTCTCTTCAAGCACAATATAAGATATTGAGGGCAAAGACATTGTCTCATTGTCTTTGTATCCCTTATAGGAGGTATAATAAGCATTTGTTGAAAATGAATGTACATGTACAATTCATTGGGCTATATATTTAATATTTGTGTACTTTTCTATACATTTTTGCACATTAATACAATTTGTATAAATGAATGAATGTAAATGAAAGAACAAAGGAAATGCTGAAGTGCTAGCAAAAGGAGACATGCGTGCACTCACTAGAGCTTTCCCAGCATTTTTCGAGCTCTGAAGCCAGTGTCTGGTACCCTGATTTGTGCTGTGCTGCCAGAGAGTGAAGAGAAAAAGCTGGCAAAGTCCAAATTTCTCTATTTCTTTTATCTTTCAAGTGTCAGTGACCATTGTGACCCAATATTAATCTGCCAGGTCAAATCCTGTTTATGGCTCAAGCAGAAACACCAAACGTTAACTCAGGGCAAACGGCTAAAAAAACAACAAAAAAAACCCCAGCAGGACCAAAAAACTAGGCCTGAAGCATTTTCTTTTCTAATCCATATTACTGTCAAGCAGTGTTCACTGGTGCTCTAATTTAACAAGTCAAGGCAAAACCTTAACTAATAATGGAATGTTAGATATAAGACAGTATCTTTGACTGTAAAACAAGTTCTGCTAGATCATATTTAATAAGAGAAGTCCAGAAAGAGAGTAAACTCACTCAAGAAGAGGGATCCCTTCCTCCCGAGACAGCTCCTTTAATGTCAACCTTCCTGAAAGATTTATATTGAAGCAATGGGACTCTTTGGAGACTTACTTCAGCCAAAGACAGAAGAAACAAAGATCTTACCACTTTCTGCTAGAGCAGCAGCCACTTCATTGAGAGTGGAATAGATGTTGCAGGCGGCCCATCGGCACTGTGCCCCCAGAGCACCCAGAGTTTCCATAAGCACCTATATTAAAGAGAAAGCAGGAGATGAGCAAGCCTGGGTCAAACAATTGGTGAAGGGGATTCAGTTTATATATTTGACAAGAGAAAGTACGTCAAGAATAACTGAGGCCAATGATTTTCAAAGTGTGCTCTATAGAAACTCTTCAGTATTTTGATAAGAGGGCAAGGCTTGGGGGTAGGCATGAGGGACAGGCACCAACTGAGCTTTAAGCATTTATCTGTTTAATATACTGAATCTCCCTGTAAGACTTAACTAAACCAAGGATGTCAGAGCCAAAACATTTTGTTTATAACCACCAATGTATATAGTTCTGCTTCATCACAGGATATGGAAAGCTGTAAGAGAACTCCTACCCTAACAACAAGAAAAAGTTGGATGATCTACAAAACCATAATTTTTCTTGAGCCCATCAAAGAGCTGAGGTCCTAGAGCAACCAAGTGATATGAACTCTAAAGAGTGACAAATCCCCATAAGGAGAAGAGAGGACATGTTCACCTTCGGCAGAGCATGGGATAAAGAGGTGGCTGCCATACAGGAAGGTAAGAAAAAATCAGCTACATTTGTAATGAATCCAGTAAAGGCCGAGTGTGGAAAAGTGTGTCAGTTTGGAATTTCTGATAGTCCCAGGTGATTACACATTCACATTGGAAGCTCTTTTCCAAGGGTTCCACCAGGGGCTCACAAGGAAGACTGGGGGAAGGGAGCTGACTGGTTGTCTCAAAGACAAGCATGAAATGTGGGAATTTCCCCCACAATCTTTTATAGAAAGCAAAAGCCCAAGCTATAGGAAGAGGAGTAGGAATTATGCCTGCCACCAGGGACCAGGCAAAGATCAATAGCTTTTGGTGGGACAGACTGGGAGGGGAGGGGGGTAGAAGCAGTAAACCCTCTTGGGCCTATGGTCCTGCACTGATACAAAGTAAAGATCTGCTACCTCTCCAGGAGGGGCAGGAAAAGATCTCCTGCTCAAGACCTCCAGATACAAGGCAAAATCTGGCTACTACAGATGTGAGAACATTGGAAAAGTCCTCCTCTCAGAGAATTCTGCCTAGGACTGAGACTGGACCAGAATATCCAAGAACCCTAGTTGCCCTCGCCAAGAGCCTAACCCTAGGAAACAAGGAGCAGCAATCTAATGCTACAGGTGGGGCATGCATTTGGAGAGAGTGCTTCACTGTGGCAAGCTTGTCCAGAAGCAGCCAAAGGCTGCTGAGGACAGCCCTATGGTAAACTCAGATCACAAGGTAATTAGCAGCCCATGGCTGGAAGAATATGAAGCCTATAATGCAAATCAACAGAAGTGAAATCTAGCCCAATTCAAGACAATACTGGAAACCAATACACTACCGTTCAATATAAAATTTTAATATACACACAAAAAAAATTTAAAAAACCCAAACAACTGTTAGGAAATAAAATATTCTGACAGTGCACTGTAGAATTGTATGCCTGAAACCTATGTAATCCTTGCTAACAGATGTCACCCCAATAAAAAAATAAAAATAAAAAAAATAAAATAAAATATTCAAGAAAATTAGACGCTATGATTGAGTTTGATCAGATAAGAACTTTTAAATGAACTATGATTAATATGTTTATGTTAAGGGGTCTAGTGAAAAATATGGACAATACTCATGAACAGAGGGAATTTCAACAGAGAAATGGAAACAATAAAAACAAATCAAAAAGAAATGTCAGAAAATAATTTTTTAAAGGTATCAGAGATGAAGAATTCTTTCATCAGGCTTATCATCAGACTGGGCATTACCTGAGGAGAGAATTACATGAAGAGTTAACGAGCAATTGTTTTCCAAAATTAATGAAGGAGGATCTAGAAACAGTAACATTCTAATAGCAAAGAGCACACTAGTGTACTGATCCACTAAAAGAAACCAAGGCTCCTTGGAGAAATGGCTGATTCCAGGGTGAGGACAAGGAATGTACAAGATTAGCTTAGATCATCTTATACCAGAAGCAAGGAAGTGCCCAAAGAATGAAAGGGGTATGTCAAAAGACAAGCCACAGAAGCCAGACTGAAGGGGTTCCCCACTAGCCAAAACTGGAACAATTTGAGAATCATGATAAACAATGATAGTAACACGTTATAACCTATTAAATAAAATAGGAAACAATGATTCCACACAAATGAACAAATGAGTATGATGAAGAACAGGTTATTCACACAGGTTCATATTACTACGTCACAAAATACTTATTAATTACAAGTGAAAAATAATGTTTAAAATGGAAAAGTCAGCCAAACACCACCTCAACTAAGGGATCACAATTAACATCAGTTATGGAACAAATTGAAATCATGTGCCACCTGATAAGATTAAATTTTAAAATATACAGCATCACTGCCTACTAAAGATGCGTAGCCTGAATCTAATAATGAGTAAGCACTGGAAAAGCCCAAATGGAGGACATTCTATTGTCTATCATCTTCTAAAGTGTTATGGTCATGAAAGTCAAAGACTGATGATTCCACAGTAAAGGATACTAAAGAGGACAATTAAAAGAGACACACAACTATGGACTGGATCCTTTTGTTATAACAAATATTATTGGGACAACTGGTAAAATTTAAATGGAGTCTGAGGATGAGATGGTAATAATAATGTTAATTTCCTAATTTTTGAATGGCTGTCCAGTTATATAGGAGAATGTCCTTGCTTGTAAAAATACTAAGTACCTGTGGGTAAAGGAGCATGAGGTTGGCAACTTACTCTCAAATGATTCAGAAAAAAGGTTATCTATACTGTACTTGTAACTTTTTAGTAAATTTCAAATTAAAAAAAAATTATTAAAAACAATTTAATCCACTGATTTGACCCTGACTTTTATTTCAATATGAAAGGTGGAGACACCAAACTATTGGGTGTCTATTGGGGCACTCTACAAGGTAATGTATCACCCTACTGCTTTAAGAGCTATTTTAACAAGGATAAAGCTTTGGTTAAAAAGCTTGCTTTAAAATTTCCTGACAGTGGTTAACTCTAGGTACTGGTAATTTTCATTTATAAATTTCTATATTTGCTAATATTTCTACACTAAATAAAAATTCTAATAAAAAATGTGCTCTAATTTTTAAAAATTACAAATAATTCCACTAACATAGGCTCATGTAATATGTCCAAGGCCACAAAGTCAAAGAAGTTAACAGCAGAACTACTCCTATCTCTTAATTTCTAATCCATACTACCTTTGAAGAGCTGATCCCTTTTTTTTTTTTTTGCTTTTTGGTATGTGGGTAGCTCCCTGACTGGGAATCGAACCCAGGCTGCAGCGCTGACAGCGCCAACGCCGAAGCCTTAAGCCACTACATCATCAGGGAACTCCCCCATTTTTTTTTCTTGTTTTATTTTTCACCTTAAAGAATTTCTGAATTCCTACAACTAGGATTCCTGAATTTGTAAACAAAAAGATGATACTGAGACTTAGAAAGCAATATCAATTAACTATAAAAGTGATTGGGACAGAGAGTATGAAAACTGTTGGGAGAACTATTGACTCAAGACTGCTAGCTATTAGGGCTTAAGCCAGAGTGAAGCCAGGTAGGAATGGGAGGAAGGCGGAGCTTGGAACCTGACTTTAAATCATTACAGCTCAGGAGGAACAGCTAGGGAATTGGGATAAAAGGAACTACGGAAACACACCTAAAAATATAAAGTAGGGATTTCCTGATGGTGTAGTGGCTTAAGGCTTCATCTCTGGCGCTGTCAGCGCTACCAGCGCTACGGCCTAGGTTCAATTCCCAGCCAGGGAGCTACCCACATACCAAAAAAATATATATATAAAGAGATCCAAGTCTATTAGAAACATGGACAGGAAACTGTTAAATATGACAGCTGTTTCTGGAGTATGGGATTACAGGAGAATTTCTCTCTCTACATTATAGATTGTCGTAATGTTTCAATGTTGTAAAATGAACATGAACTGCTTTTGTAATCAGAAAAATAAAAGAGATAAAAAACAAAACAAAGCAAAATTCCTTTGTAATTAATTTTTTAAAGGAAAAAAATATAGGTGGGGAACATTAAAATAATTTTGATTACTCCAAAAAAAATAGAAAGGACCCTTGAAAAGTGAATGTTCAGTGAGCCAGGGGTAAAAAAGAACCTAGATATAATATGAGACAGAAGCACTTACTATTTTAAGCCACTACACTGAACTCTCATGTCCCTGACTGAGGAAACCCAAAAAAGTTTCCAAGAATGTTTCCGCCTCAATTCATTAGTCTGTAGTTCCAAAAAGAGAAAGCTTTTCAATTTATTATATTAATTTTGGGCTTCCAAAGTACTCTTTTCCTCTGAGAACAAGTAACCCAAAAAAGTCTTGAAGAACCTCTGCTGTTCTTAATAAGGAATGTGGCCACGTAAATGTCGCGCTTCAGGAGAGGGTCTTTTGAATGTTGATCTAGCCATAAAAATGATCTAGATCTTATAAATCCTATCAATGATTCCAGATCATTTCCCAATACATCAATTCCCTGTAGTGGTCTCATTATGGCTAGCAATTCAGTATCGATTACATGTTCAATGATGACGACTCGAAGTCAGTGATTCTCAACAGAGGAACTCTGGATAATTGGGGGGCATTTTTGGTTGTCATGGTAATTGGGAGAGGAGTACTACTGGCACTTAGTGAGCAGGACCAGAAATCCCAACATTTTTGAAAAGTGCAGGACAGTCTTCTATAACTGTGCCACATCTGGTACAATTTTTCAATGTTCCAACAAAAAGTTCACCTGAGTGAGAAACCTATTTATAATTATCTGAGTTTAGAACCTTATTCTATTTTACATATTAACAAAAATTGTTTTTGTAGGTTTAATACAAAATAATTATAGTTTTCCCAAGAATGCAATAACTGTGTAAATTAAGAGAAAACTCATACTTTGTGTTGCTGTTATTCAGAAATTTACAAAAATTTAGAAAATCATACCATTTGGCAATGTGGCTCTGGTGTTCTGGAACCAGTAACATTTCTATCTAGCACTTTCATTCAAATATGCTATGAGTAAGTACAACTATCTGACTCTTCTACTATACCTGTACCCAAGCACTTATATATTGAAATACACATAATAAATTCCATTAATTCTTCCTTCATATTTCAGTTAAAATCTTATGTTGTTTTTTAAAAATTCTACGTACCTAGATGTGTTACATCTGAATTTCATTTCAAGATAATACAGGGGCACCACAAAATACCTTTTTTTATAAAAAGGGGACACTGAACTTGGTAGGGGTGAGAATCACTGGTTTAAACCAATCACGGTAGTCCCAGTCCCCTTGCCAGGACTGGGCATGGGCCTGTGATCCAGGTCTGCTCAATGAAACATGATGGAGTGTGCTACAGGACTTCTGGGAAAGGTGCTGCTTGCTCTTGGGAGAGGAAGAAATGGTGGTTTTCCCTCTTCATGTCCGTGTCTGATGGCTTGAAGAACTGTAGCCTTCTTGCTATCAGTCTGGAGATGAAGTACACCCAGTGACGAGGCAGCTCCAAGACAACCAGACAGATGAAATGGGAACTCAGGTCCTGCAGCTGAAGTCTGCCTGACCTGTGGGCTCCCAGTTTCATAATAGAATAAATTCCTTTATGGATAAGCCAGGTGGAATCAGGTTTTCTCTTATTTGCAGCTGAAAGCAGCCTGACACAGAGCTGCCCTGGAGAAATGACACTGGAGGGAAGATAAGAGGAAGCAGTGTGGTGTAGTGGAGAAAGCATTAGCTTGGGAGTCAGCTATGCTGAAGTTCAAATCTTGATTCTGTATTTTACTAGCTGTATCGCACCTTAGACAAATTACTTAAACTCTCTGAGCTTCAATTTCCTTGTTTATAAACTGGACATAGGAATATCTGCTTTATATGGTCATTATAAGGATTAATGAGCCAATTCTTGTTAAGCTCTTAACCCAGTGCTTGGCAATATAGCTGGTCACTATTAATTTTTATGTGGAGGTAGGAAAAAGACTCACAGCAGTCTGGGCAGTGATGTGTGTGCAGCCCACAATTTTGGCTCCAGCCAAAGGTTTTTCTCCTTGAGCTCTCTTCCTCAAAGCCATCAGTGCTGGCATCTCTGAAAAGGCCCAATACATACACAGCAATATCAGAGAGGAGGGAATGAGAGACAAAAAATAAACAGAAAAACTTATTCTTTTAAAAGTAAGATCCCTCCCCTGATCAGGTTCCCTGTTAGGTTAGGTTTCTCAAGGGATCAAGACATTGAACCCGACTTTTCTTTTGTAAGGGGCTTTCAGAGGCAAA